>JAMRYI010001165.1:0-41073 GCA_029231635.1 Ditylenchus weischeri | reverse complement strand
TAAAATAGGTTTGAGCACTATCGGTACAATTAGGAACGGACTTTATTGACACTGGACGATTTACAATAGAAACTGACAAAACTATTGATCTCTGGGAGAAGACGCTGGAGATCCCCAAAGGCAAGGCAGGCTCGACCACAACCACAAGTGCAACCACCCTTCACCGGCGCAGGGAAATGACGTGACTGAGGCAGACGAAACCATGCGAGACTTTACGGCAGGAGGAGGCAGGGAGACCGAGGCAAATCCAGTGCTCTGAGGAATCTGAAAATTAAACCGGCCTTGCGCCTGGACTCTGGATATGAGGACGCACCCTGAGGAGTATCAACTCTGGTAGGACTGGCTGTTGAGGACACTCTTGGAGCATCGACTCGAACAGGAGTAGACTGGCGAGAATTTCTGGAAATGGACTGACAGAGTCTGAGACTCAAGACTGGATAATACGCTGGATACTACACTGGAAATTAAGAATAATACGCTGGATACTGCACTGTAAATTAGACTGGGCAAGTCTGTCTTTAGAGCAGCAGAAAGAACGGTCTGGCTATGCCCAACACTAGATGAAATATCACTGGCAAAAGAACTGGAATGAAAAGACTCACGGGTTCGACCTGGCAAGATTCGGCCCACAGACTTATCAAGAGAAGGATCACTGGCGCATTTGCTTGCAAAAGGAACATCGGAGCGAGGCAACATCGATGCACAAGAGCTAAATTCAGAAAAAATTCAAAAAGACCTTTTTTCTTGTGCTTCGACGCCCTCGGCCCAATATTTCTTCACAAGACAAATTCAAATTCAAATGAATTATTTCTCTGGATTTTACACTGGAAATATTTCCTTATAGTTTCCTATAGGGAATTCGCTGGAAGGCGGGAAAGGAAGCTGGGCAATCCTTACAAAAGGATAAGAACCCAACTATTATACACAGTCACTTAGCAGACCATGGATCGACCATATGTGATCATTATGAGTATGTCTACTTTTCCTTTATTTCTTTCAGACCAGCCAAATATAATAAATCGAGTGGTCACTATAGTGGAATGGATCATTATACCAAGATTCGACTTTACATAATGTCGTAGTAAACTTTATATATCTTCAGGTCCCCCATGTAAAAATCGTCCAAAACCGATTTTGGTTCTTATTAATTACGAAATAAGTAAATCGTAATTTTTAGGCAGAATCTTTTTAGGCCACAGGGAGGTATTAACCTGAGACACTAGGAGAAGTAGAAATGAAAGCCTCCGTGACAAATTATTCACGCAAAATTACACATTCAACCTCTTACCTAAAGCTTTCCAATATTTTAAACAACAAATTTTATTCTAACGCAAACAACAATGCCAACAACGCAACAACTAACAGTTTTCAACACCAAATCATGAAAATTTATACGCGCCCAGCATCGGCGAATTTCTGGTATAGCGAGTCAGTTCGCTTGCGCACGAATGGCAAAGTAGCCTTTCTGTAGTAGTCGGGAAGCAGCTTTAGGTTGTCAATCACCTGTGATATTTACCAATTTAAATTTATTACAAGTATACACTAGATATAAAAATACCGTGAACAAGTCGATGGCAGTGGAGGACAGACCAGGAGCTTCATACTTGATATTGATCTAAAAACAATGATTATAGCGTCCAGCAAGACACTGTATATAAAAACATACGATATGAATGTGCAAATGGTAATACGATGGCTGGTAGTGGAAATACATCTTCACCTGGCCCTTGCTCAACGCCCACTCTCTTTCACGAGCTGTAGGACCCTGTCACGGATTCCTAAATCGAAGAATGATTTGTCCGAGAAGGGTATTTAGACTGCAAGAAAAGCCAAAAATATTCGTATAATACCGCAGCAATGATCACGGGACCAATCGAAAAATTCAAATGATAGTCTTGAGAAAAATACAGACCTTCAAGAAGCGGCAGCTCATTCGCAGTCAAATCTCTGAAAGTTAAAAATTATAACTAAAGCTTATAAGGCTAATTGAAAAACCTACCTCACAGAACGAATATCGCGGCGGTGAACAATAGCTTGCAAGTACTAAATAAATCTATAACCAAAATACCGCCGACCAAACTAACATAAATACCAAATTATCTACATCTGTCCCATTCCACTTCAGATCAGGAGCCACGATGAACCCAGTGCTCTTGTCCTCCTCCTGAAAGTTGGATTTAGATAAGTAACAAGATGGTATTTAGACAACCTCCAGGATGATGCGATCGACCTCAGCCTTCTTGTCCAGGAGATTGTGAACCCACTAAAATAACCGTTTGTATATGATTAAAGTAGGCAAGACAAATAAAACTAACCGAGACACTCATTTGAGACTCTTTGATGTACTGCAGCGTGATTCTCTGTAGTCCTCCGGAGTCTCAGATCATGAACACATCCTGGCGGCGGTATTTCAACGTGATTCTGAGGGCAGGGTAGATAAAAGTCGTCTTCACGTCTAAGAAATTAAAACATAATTATTCCGATTTATATTTATGAAAATCAATATCACCATTGAACTTATCTGGCAAGAGCATTTCGTAATTGCCATATATCGAGTTGGATGAAAGAAGACGGAGCTTAGAACCCTTGACCCACTCCGCAATTACTCCGCCATCTTCCACGAAAGGATGCTAGATTTCAAATATAAAAGCAGGTAAATATCGATAAAGATTGAAAATAATACTTTGTCGCAAATCAAAATCGCCGGTTTCTTTTCTTCGATGCTCCAAATGGACAAAGATAGCCTGCAAATATACAAATTTTAGCAATAAACAACTAGGTATGGAAGAAATACTTTTCTGGCGACGTTCCTCCAAGAATTTCCTTTGGAGAAATAGGTAAAAAAGAGCTAATATTTCAAAGCAAACTACCTTGAAAGCAAAATTAGTCAAGTCTGAAAACGCGACTTGAGAACCTTTGTTTTCGCTAGCAACAGCAGTTTGCATTTTAGATTTCAACTGACCTGAAAATATTGATTTGGAGAAATTACAATTAGACTTAAATAAATTGCAGATACAATACAAAAGTGGTCAGGTGTATCACTAGATGGTTATTTAGGCTGATAAAGATACACTGACAGTCAAAACAATTACCGTATTTCCTCTAATAACTCACCCGGTTAGTTATTTTTTGGATGCCTGAAAATCGGAAAATTTTGAGGTCAATCTCGATATTTTTGGGTGAAAATCTAAAAAGTGGAATTGGTGGAGCTCGTGGGAGTTAAGAGAATGCAATAAAAAGCTTTGCAGGATATTGACTCTGAGCTGAGGCCTCAAAGTTGAGGGGGTGAGTTATTAGAGAAAATACGGTCCAAAGCATCGCCGACCAAATTAATCAACTACTCTAATCAAGAACACCTGTCTCTGTCCGTCAGTCGCTATTTTTTTGAAATTTCTTTGTCGTAGCGCGACAAATTTTGGCGCGTTTTTTTGAAATACGAACGTTGTAATATTTTTTGTGATTATTCTTGATGTTTGTTTGCGGTCATGCACAAAATTAGAATTTTGATAAGGCCTATTCATGGGTGGCACACAAATTCCAAGCGAGGAATTCTCCAAACGGAAATTTCAAAAGGCGAATGTTCCAGATGAGGAATTCTCCAAACGAGGAATTTTCCAAACGAAGAATTTTCCGAACGAAAAATTTTCCAGACGATGAATTTTCCAAACGAGGAATTTTCCAAACGATAAATTTTCCAAACAAGGAATTTACTAATCAAGATTTTAGGTTATTATTTTAGGTTCCCCTTATATTAAAATAATAAGCAACTACAAAAAAAATCTGTTAGATCCCCAGGTTCCGGTCCCCACACCCGGAATATTTTTACATATTCGGAATCTACGCATATTGTTTCCTTACGGAAAAAATGCCGGTTTTTTTGTTTTCAGACACCAAAAAAATTTTTTCCTTATGGAGAAAAAAATAATTTTCGGGAAAATCCGAAAATTCGAAAAAACCATAAATTTTCGGTACATTTTGAATTAAAGTGGGATTTTGGTGAGGGGACATGGCTTTGGTGTCTCAAGCATTATTGTAGCTTAGAATCTCAGCTACAAAATGGTTGTAATGTTGTAAAATTGATGGAAATAATTTCAGGGAGAAAAATGGCTTAGGAGGTGAAAAATTGTAAAAAAATCAAAAATTTTTTCAAAAAATATTTTTTTAAAAGGCTTTTTAAGCAAATTTTTGGCAGGACAATGGCAATTTGAGCAAAACTTGCGTAGCAGGTCCAAGTCAAATTTCAAGGGCTTCAAAACGGTGTAAACGATAGTTGGTTGGAGTAGTGTTAATGTTTAGAAAATCAAGGTTTTGATCAGACATAGATTTTCGGCTTTTTACATTTTGAAATGGATTCAAAATCCATTTCGCGCCAAACCCAAATATTTTTTAATTAATTAAAACCATGCTATTATGCCAAATTGTGGGAATTGGGTTTGTTAAGACCAAAACTGCGTTTTCAAGCCACCAAACCCCAAAACCCCGGGTGGGTAATTACCTGACCCAGGTATGTCCACCTGAGCCGACTCAACTCCAACGCCGACTCAACCCAACGCCGACCTAAAATTACTAATTTTTTGAATTAGTTTGAAAATTCTATTGTAAAAACAGTATTTAAAAGCATGTTAATTTACAAATATTGTTCACTCGTCAACCACCCAACCACTCCTCATATTCATCCAAGAGCTTTGGATATCCTTCTTGAAGGCCAGCAGATTTTTATCACTGTTGCGGAGATTCTTTAAAGATATCCTCCACAGACTGGGCCAAAGAGATGACTGAGCCGAAGTAATCGTTGCTTGGAGAATTGCTTCATCAACATCAGATCTATTTTTTTCTTTCGAGACACAGGAAAAGGATCGCTGTGATTGAGAATCTCTAGGCTATCGAACAAAGGCTTCAACATCTCTCTCATGGTCGTACTCATTCTCATGGTTATCGATGGTGCTTTTCCTCTTTCTACTTATTTGATGAAGCCATTTGTTACCCATATGGAACATGATAAGAGAATCTGCTGAATAAGCAGGGTCGTAATCGCATTGAGAACACATTTGGTCAGCTTGCTATGAAGTGGAGAATTCTTCTCTCAAGGCAATAAGTGTTCCATCAAACTGCAGATGACATTATTTGTTTGGGCAACATGTATTCACAATTTCCTCAAAGAAGAAATGAGAGGGAAATAGAGCAAGATCGAGCTCTGCCGTTTATAGAGGATGGAGAGGTTTAGCTGATGAAGAACCTGAGAAAAACAAAAATGCTAAAAATTCGTGATAAACTTGTCTTTTTTTTTAACTCTGAAGGAAGGGTTGACTTCCAGGAAAACACATGATTTAATGTTGTGCATTTATAAACGCAATGAATGAATAGCCAAAAATATGAATAATAATATGACTAAAGTCAGAGTTATGTGGAGTTGGCGTTGAAGTTGGAGTTTTTTTATGAAAGGTTGGAGTCGGAGTTGGAGTTAAAAAGCATTCATAAAAAAATACTCCAACGATAACCCCACGGTAACTCCATAACGTTTGTCAAAGAGCTATTAGGCAAAGCTTCGAGAATCGCTTGTAAACATTTTCAGAAACTTTTAAACTTTTGGAAATTCACTTTTCAATAATCCTATCCTGTTATAATTCACAAAAATCGACTTAAAGTTCAGAAGAACGACTGTTTATCTGAACAACCTACAACAATAACAAAGTTCGAAAATACATAAATCGCTTATTTAGAAACCTGTGTAGAAGTCGCTAACAATGCTGTGAGATTTTAGGGACAGCTCTTCGAAAACGATTCACTGAACGCTGATTCCTTGCCTTCGTCTCCTCATAGGTTGACTTCTTACATCGATTTTGGGTCCTCAGAAAATCTGTATCTCGAATCGTGTGGCGATATGTTCGAGTCGAAGCATGAACGTCCATACACCAGGTTTGTTGCTTCTCATAAGCTTTTTGAGACAGGCGTTGTCAGCTTCCGAATAATTATTCGTCGTTGAGTCACCAGCTTTGACCCTCTCATTGAGATTCCACCACTTGTGCTCGTAGCGAGGCGACTTTCCAAGCACCGAATTTCCTTTAATTGAAGTGGGAGACACAATTTACGTTTAATACGAATAAATCCTACTCTTGTCAAATCTCAGTCTTGTGCTCTGTTCTGTTCAATCATGAGCCGGTAATGGTCAATCTTCCAGGGTTCTACCTCATGCGTGTGCTTGTTGATTTTGGTGACTTCGCCACTTGATATTTTGATCCAAAGCCGACACTGTCGACCCTTATCGTTGCTTCTAATTCGATCCACGGTGGTCACATCCAGCGAATCGCGTTTTGTTGTCAGCGGAAAATCCTTCAAGGGTGAACAGAGCTGACTCGAAGACTATCTAAAAGCAAATTTTCATAAAAGAACTCAACTGCATACTTCCCTCACTCTTTTGCATTTCATCTCTTGAATAGAGATGGGCTCATCTAGCTGCAGTATTTCTTCTTATTCTTCGGATTCATCAGACCCCATTTCATCGTGCTCCTCGGCATCTTCGTGGGAGTCGTCATCACTGTCGAATAGAGCATCATAGTTATTGTTTGAGGCCATTCTCAGGTAAGAAAATGACTAATTAAGCTTAGCTGACACTCTTAAAAAGACATGGAACATTCATCATTTGAAACGTTGCGTTTGTAAAATTAAACGTTTGAAAAAATCTTCTTTGGAAGTATCTGTTTGGAGAATTCCTCGTTCGGAGAATTCCTCGTTTGGAGAATTCCTCGTTTGGCAATGTATTCATTTTCAAAATTCTTCGTTGGAAGTATCTGTTTGGAGAATTCCTCGTTCGGAACTTTTTTCTTTGGAATTTGTGTGCCACCCCTATTCATACTCCCCGGTGTCACGCTTGACTCCGGAGTCAAACGGCCTGACTCCGGAGTCAAACGGCCTGACTCCGGAGTCAAAACCGTTGACTCCGGAGTCACAGTCTAAAGTCATGATTGACTTCGGAGTCAAACACATGACTCCGGAGTCAGCATGAGTCCGGAGTCAACGTATTTAATCGCAAAATGTGGCATAATAAGTTAAAAATTTTATTCGCAGTTTACATACAATGCTATATATACAGTCGACCCTCGATAGTAGATACCCCCCTCGAGACCGGGCTAGGAGTATCTACTATCGAGGGGTATCTATTATCGGGGGTATCTACTATCGAGAGGCAGACAACCAAATTTTGGGTCAGAAATATCCATTATCGAGGGTAAAGTGGGAAAGGTGTAAACGCTAACCAAACAGTAATACTTTATTCAACTAACAAAGAATAACAACTTCGATCAAACAACAATCAGGTTAGCGGTTTGAAGAAATCATTGAGAGAGCTCTGCTTCTTTTTCCTTTGACCATCCTGCGAGAAAGCTTAGAGGGATTCCGTACTTTAAAAAGCCAGAAAGCCAAAAACGTTTTGTATTGGAATTGTTGAGAAATAATATTGTCGTAAGCATCCAGAACAAAAGCATAAAGTAACAGTGTAATAAATCTCGAATGAATAAACAAATTAAAATAATATCGCGAGATTTCGAGCCAAACATAAGCGCCAATTAAAAAAATAGGCAAATCTGAACAAATAATTTCCAAAATTACACTTTGAAAAAGAAATGGCTTTCCATTTAGACTTGAGTGTCAGAGGTATCTGTTGTCGAGGGCAAAATAAAGGTCAGTGTAAGAGTCAGAGGGTATCTATTATCGAGGGGTATCTATTATCAAGGGTATCTACTATCGGGGGTATGATTTGCCTTATTTAAACTAAAACCAACCAAATATGTGCTAAGGGTATCTACTATCGAGGGGTATCTATTATCGGGGGTATCTACTATCGAGGGTCGACTGTATGTTACGATTGAAGGATTATGAAAGAGATAAATTAAATGTGTTTTGTAAAAAATCAAGTCTCTTAGTCGCTAAGCTCGCCATCGCTCAGCTCATGGAAGCTTGTGTTTGAATTATTCACCAAGTTGTCATCCCATTGCTCAACCACATTGTAAATATCTTGCTCAGCAACTTCTGGATTGCCATCAATCATATCCATGAGATTTCCCTCCCATTTGCTGATAATAGCTCGGAAATCCGCTGAAGTATGTTCGTGCATATATTACTCAGATATTATTTTTTAGCTTTTATTACCTTTGCACAAAATAAGCGACTTTTGTTCTCCAGCTTTATTGACTTCTTCCAAAAGGTCGTTGATCTGGTGAACTGGCAAAGTGGTTGGAGTTCTTTTTTGTTCTCGACAGCAGTCATTAGGCGGTCAAATTCATTGTTAATCTTCTGCTTCTTTGCAGGGTTTCCGCGCTTACTAGCCTGATTTGGATTTTTACTATTTTTTCTGGCAAAGCCCTGTGAAGTGGAGGACACCTCTCCCGAAGACACGTTGCTCATTCGTGTTATAAATAATCAAATTTTTAATTGCAGAAAGAAGTAATGGCCGAACTCCCTTATATGTCCTCCTCCCAAAAGCACCCAAAAACTTTTTTTCGGGGTTTTAGCACATGAAACGCGTAGAAAACATGTTTTCAGGTGACGGACGACCATTTTTAGAAAAAACAAAATTTCGACCAAAATTTGACTTTTCGCCTAGGGGGGACCATGGTAAACCGAGGTTAGACAAAGATAAATGAACAAAAGTATAAGAATTGGTCGGCCGCCACCTGTTTGTACTATTTATGAATCAAAGTTTTACGGAATTTTTCACGAAAAATAAAAAACAAATGATCACAGTGGTTTTGCATGACAAAACTAGGTTGACTCCAAACTCATGCTGACTCCGGAGTCATCGATCTGACTTCGAAGTCATCGATTTTACTTCGGAGTCAAGAATGACTCTGGCCAATGACTCCGGTTTCATACCGATTGACTCCGGAGTCAAGCGTTACTCCGGGGAGTATGAATAGGCCTATAGGCCTTTTTGATAATATTTTTGATAGGCCCCCCCCCTGCGGGGGCCAGAAAAGTTTCTCCAAGATATTGTTCATAATTCAGCATAATTTTCAAGCCAGAAAAGCTAAGCTTGTAGAATCAAAAGAAGACAGTCTGAAAACGAAAAATATTGTACTCAAAGAAGTTTTATGAAGAAAAAAGTAGGATCACAACTACGATTACAATTACGATTACAAATTACGATTACAAATTACGATTACAAATGCCATTACAATTATAATACAAATTCTATTAGGATTACAAATTAATAAACATAAGGAAAATAAGCTTCAAAATATGCCAATCTAGAAGATTTTCAAAAAAATTGCCGTTGATTTTTACTTGACGCGATACCATAAAAAATTGGCTCTTAATTACGAAGAATGGACTTTGCTTATCAAACTATCTCTGGAATCTGCGTCAAGAGAAATGTGTCTGGGTTCGTCTCCGATCTCCGTCCAGCTTCCTATTGCTCGGGTGCTTGCAGCTACAATAAATGCGATCGACGATGTACAAGTGCAAGCTCTACGCGGTGATATTCTTGGTCTGTTGGTGGACAAGTTTGACATTGAGGAGCAGAAGTAGGAACCATATTTACCAAAACCACACTATTTTCAATTTAAGCAATCTTGCTTAGGATCTTTGGCCTGGCTATCTTTTTGGATCCGCGCTTCAAGGATAAGTTTGCACATAACAAAGCAGAGTTTCGAGCAAAGATATTTTCGTGGTTGGCGTATGAAATTGACGATGAAAATTCTATGGCTGTTGCCGGTGTATTTAATATTAGGTCTATCAATAAGTTCGTGCGCATTCTTTCAATCCAATTTTTATCCACAATTTTGACAACACAATGCAACATGTAATACACCATCATGTAGAGAATTTAACGGGCTATCTTTGGATACCAAACTTTTTTGATAAGATAAGATTTTGGTAGCAGTAATTCCTTTGTTAAGAAGTTGTCAAAAAAAAACACAAAAAAAAATCAAAAGGGAATCCTCTATTGGGAATTGCTTCATCAAACTGTTAACGCCGTATTTTACGTGGGAGCAGCTGCAGCGATTGAAAGAAGCCATCGAGGAGAAACAACCAAATTTGGTGGATATCATTCTGCTTCACAACAATGCGCGTCCTCATGTTGGCAGATTGACTCAAGCGAAGATTTTGGAGCTGGGTTGGGAAGTGCTGTCACATCCACCATACAGTCCGGATTTGGCTCCCACCGACTTTCATCTCTTCCTATCGATGCAGAATCAGCTGAGCGGAAAAACTTTAAGGACGAAGCGGAATTGGAAGAGTGGATCCAAGAATTCTTTGACTCAAAACCTGTGAATTTTTATCGAGATGGAATCAACAAGCTACCAGGAAGATGGGCAGAAGTGATTGAGAACGGTGGCAAGTATATTGGCGAATGATATATCAAACGATAGCCCGTTAAATTCTCTACATGATGGTGTATTACATGTTGCATTGTGTTGTCAAAATTGTGGATAAAAATTGGATTGAAAAAATGCGCACGAACTTATCGATAGACCTAATACAATTTTTTATTTTGTAATACTCATTTTTTCATTTTGGATCCGAGATCACCTTCCGCGAAGCGCTGTAATTAAAAGCAATATGTTTTTTGCCAGAAATTTTCATTTCTTCAGCGATGATTCAGAAGAGGGAGGGAAAAACAGCTCTGGTGTGAATGAGGAAGTGGCCACTTATCTCAAGATGGTGTGCACCCAGCCGGATGAAGATCCGCTGGAGTTCTGGAAGGTGTTTGTTTAGTTTTATGTGTGACATTTATTTAATAAACATGCTCTTTTCGGTGAATCAGAAATCACTCCCGTTTCTTTCGCGCCTCGCTTATCGTTATTTGACTGCACCGGCTGCAAGTGTTGCGAGAGAGCAAATATTCTCTCTTGCTCGGGATGTCTATGATTATAAGAGATCCAGTTTATCTCCGGAAAATGCCGAAAAGCTTATGTTCCTTCACGAAGCCTTGCCTGTTATTGCGTTCTCATATTAATGTGCTTTGTCTTTGTTGAGTGTAAAATGTATTCAAATAAAGTGTTTCTAGAAGCTTTATAATTTAATGAGTTAGAGGTTTAATTTTTTTTTTATGAAAATTAAAATTTTAGTGATGCAGATCAATAGCCGCATAGCCGCATTAACTTTTAAATTTTTTAAATTTTTAAATTCAAATACCAAAACGATCAGCCCTACTATACAGTCGAGCTTTAAGTGTAAACAATAAAGAGATGGGACTGATGTGGCTTCATTTGCTTAGAAATCGTCTATTTACCATATTTATTCTAATAAGGCCCCCTCCGATTCAAAACCGTGTTCTTGGTATTGCATTTTTACCCATTTTTTTTAAGACTGCTCTCATGCAAGTTACCAGCCATTTTGTAGCTAGTGAGATGAGCTACATATTCATTGGTAAGTAGCCTGAGAGTACAAAATAAAAATGAGTAAAAATGCAATGCCAAGAACACGTTTTTGAATCGGAGGGGGGGGGCCTTCTATTAGAATAAATATATTTGCTTACATGGTGAGTGTTCCACGGAACAATGGAAACAGTTGTTTTAGGAGTCTCCACCCACTTCGGTCTAGATTTTCGGCACCTAGAGTGAGCTGCTTCAGTTTGGGTCCATGCAACAGTAATATTTCTAGCATTTCATGGTTAATCTGCTTCTTTCCAACCAGTCCACCGTCCAATTTTCCAGTAGTAAAAACAATGTCTTGTAAATGTATCTCATTCACATGTTTAATGCAACTCTTCAACATGGAGATGCCCTTCAACTTGACAGTTAAATGCATATCACATTGAATCGAGCAACCTCGCTAATACTCATATTTTTTCGAGATTCCGGCCAGAGGGCTGGAAATAGAAAACTCTTGGAAATCACTTTGATCTGCATGAAGCCATACTGATTTATGAGTTTTCGCCAGCGTTTGCACACTCTTGTGCATTTGAACAGATCAGCGATAGTGTGTAGTGTGTGGAAGAGTTGTAACTGAAAAGTGAAAAATTAGCACTATTAACTCATTAGATTTGTCTTATTATTTAGGAAAAATGGGGCCGTTAAGAATGTTGGATACCGTATTTCCTGTAATTTTTCCCACGGGGGAGTAAAGAAATTACAGAAAATACGGTAAGTAAAAAAAAACTTACCAAAATGTCATTTGGAATGAGAGCAATATAATTCATCTGTGTGGCCTTTACACAAAAGCTTAGTCTATATTCTTGTGTTAGCGAATAAATAGATATATACATAAATAATTTCTATAGCAATTCTATGCCAAATGCCAAAATAAGCACAGAATCAAAAGATCAAAACTTAGCCGAAAATACTACCAAGTTTTAGACGACTGAGTATCTAGATAAATCGCTTGAATTAAAATCAGCAAAAATAGACCCCTCGTACCGTCTTGTGAAGTAAAAAAAGGGGCACTTGTTTACTTGGGGGGTCTTTTTTGGTCAACTGTGAATAGTGTTCAGACGTCTCCTAAGTAATTTTTATACGCTAAAAACGATAAAAAAGTTCTTTTCAAACAATTTCCGTACTAAAAAGACATGTTTTGAAAAAAAATTTGGTTATCAAAGGTTGACCAACTGCCTTGGTCCCCCAAGGTAGGCTGAGCGAATGAGAGCGGTGTCAGACTACAAAAGATGCTTCTCGACAACAAAAAATCCTTGTAAACACTCATTTTACGATATTTCCACTACGTTTTGGTTACTGGAGCTGGGCAAAAAGTTCCCTCCTTGGCACTATTCACAGTTGACCAAAAAGCCCCCCAAGTAAACAAGTTCCAAAAAAGGTAGAATTCAATGTCCAAAAGTAGCCGCAAATGTCTCCCCCCTTTAAAGCAATTGCAGTTGAAATTTTTAGATCACAGTATTTATCCCGTTTCCCGTCTAGAGGTCAACGCACAAATTTAATTTTAGTTGCGGACTAAAATCAGCTGAAAAAGGCGATTCGAATTGAGTGTATGTGCCAATCTCCGGATATACAAGGTGCGCCAATTTTTTCGCACGTATTTGTTTTGGCCATAACTTTTTTGTTTTTCATGATTTTGACGTAATTTTTTTTAAAAGAAAGCTGAGACTCTAGGCAACCGAACCGTAAAAAAAAATTGTGATTAAGGAAAAGGTCTAGTTTTTCTTTTTTTAGCCATGACCCACACAGTTCAAGACAAGGCAAAATTCGTCGAATGGTTCATCGAAGAAGGCAAAAGTGTCACAGCATTCGGTGTTCGATATTGGAGGGAGCTTGGAAGGAATACTAAGGTGCCGGACAAGAACAGGCTGTGGGGATTGGTACGCAAAGTTCAAAAGCCAAGGAAGTGTTGATCGAAAGAAGAAGACTGGCAATAAGGTTTGGTTACCAGCGCAGTTCTTGTAACCAACAGCATGTTACAAGTTTTTTTTTGTCAATGTTTGGTACGGTTCGGTTGCCTAGAGTCTCAGCTTTCTTTTAAAAAAATCATGAAAAACAAAAAAGTTATGGCCAAAACAAATACGTGCGAAAAAATTGGCGCACCCTGTACTACATAAAAGCAGATTTTTAAGAGTTGCTGCAATACAACTATTGCTTGGCAGTACAGCGATATTCCGTCAATCAAATGTCGCAGACAAACCATATACAATGGCGGAAAAAAGTTATGGCACGGATAAAATTTTAGATGTTTTCTGTAAAAAGTAATTTGAAAATATAAAATCGCGAGACAAAAAAACGAAACAAAATCAAACAGTCATGTGCAGAATTTCATGCTCTACAACGCTAAAATAAAAATGGTTGACAATTGCAGATAAATCTCATGAAAAATAAAGTTATTTAAAACAACGGACGGTTGAAATTAGAAAAAACAAAAATGTCTCAAAATAAGGTGAAAAGAGAGAATTCTCACTTCTTACAATTTCAACCGTCCGTTTCTCAGCCCTGTGATATTTAAAAAAAACGATCGACATGTTATTTTGTAGGGAAATTCAAGAGCTTTCGAATGATACATCGGATGGCAACTTCGGTGTAGAAAATTCTGGAAAAGCCACTGTTGTTGCGCCCAAACAACCATTTTTCTTAGATTTACCTTGATTTTGACTAGAAATAGACACTTTCATGTTGATGGTTATAAGCTATTCCCAGAATAGTCAAAACAAAGGTTTGACCTACCAATTTATAGCTAAGATTCAGGGCTTCAAAATAATATACACTTAATGATTTTACCTCTGAAGAAAAGGGTAAAAAACTACAAAATCTAATCGTACCATAACTTTTTTCCGGGCCTAATTTTTCAATTGTTTTAAATAACTTTATTTTTCATGAGACTTATCTGCAATTGTCAACCATTTTTACTTTAGCGTTGTAGAGCATGAAATTCTGCACATGACTGTTTATTTTGTTTCATTTTTTTGTCTCGCGATTTTATATTTTCAAATTACTTTTTACAGAAAACATCTAAAACTTTATCCGTACCATAACTTTTTTCCGCCACTGTATGGGGGGAGGAGCGCTTTATAACGATTTTCAACTTATTCAGATTTCAATTTGATTTAATTTTTATATTTAATAATTTATGACCGAGTGAAGAAAGTTTTCAGGAAGTTTTTCCGTCAAAATATTAAATCTATAAATTTCATGATACTCACACTTTAAAAGTTATTGTTCACACTTTATTTACCCATAGAATGTACAGCAATCGTAAAAAAAATGTTTCTGAACATTACACGGTGAATGCAACATTAAAATAGTCTTTGAGAACATACAAATTCAAAGTTAGTCGAAGATATACCACTGTCAAAAACAACACTGCTTCAGGAGATGCTATTCAACAGTCGAATCTTGTACGCTTGGCAGAAGGCTCAGGGTCAAGGGAAGCTCGTTCACTGGAAGACATTGCACCCACGATTTCTGTCACTAGCCGGGGATGTTCCTTCACCATCACCGCCCATCCTTCTGTCTCAATGACCAAATTGGAATGCTGCGTTATGAATCTGAAAAAGCAGATATTAAACAGCCAACAAAAAATTAACCCTACTCACCGAATCGCGTCAGCTTTGAGACCATTAGCATTGTGCATATCCGCAATTACCAAATTACGACACACGTTCTCGGCGTTCAGCCCGTTTCTCAAGACCTATAATGCGTGAGTACAGTGATTCGGTCTCGAAGAAAAACAATAAAAACCTGGTCAGACATGTTCTTCAAGCCAATTAGCTGGAATCTGTCGGCAACCACAAGAAGATCAAGAGCCATAGACTGCAGCGAATTGGAACGACCACTGTAGCAGAAGAACAGCATGTCAACCATCACGTCGAAGTCGATGTCATCGTAGACCACCTGACCACTCTGAGCTTCTTCGGTGTGCTGGAATCGTATTGTATTAGTGGGAGTTACATAAATTATACTGTACCGATTCCAACATGGCTGAAAAGACTGGCGAACGAGCAGAGAGCACTAACTTGTGAACCTTGATTTCTTTATTTTCTTTCCCATTCTGGCAAATTATTTTGAAGTCACTATGACGCTCATTCTTGAACCTAAATTTACATGGATTACACATCTATGAACAACGAAAAAAATTTACATCATTTCAAAGTCAAGAGCCAACTCTGAAGGACGAGGCTCTGGCAGGGTGGCGGCGACAACGCTTTGACTACTCTTCGTGACTGTGTCGGAAACGATGGTCAAGGAAAGCTCAAATAGAAGTGATTAGTCTAATTCGTTTACGGCCACGAATTTTCAACTTACCATTAACTGAATTTCATCCGTAGGCTGTATCTAAACTCAGACAAATGAGGTGATAATTTAGGCCTCTCAATTATTCTTACATGACTGATAAGCAAATCCCTTCTGATGTACTCGAAATATCCATTGAGCTAAAAATAACAAAGTAAAAACGATTTTAGGTAGATATTGATCAAACCTGCTGCGTTCCCGTGTAGACCTGTAAAAGTGGAATTAAGTTGATTCAACAAAATAAACTACGATCCAAACACACCGTGGCGGGGACTTCTTCGTTTCTAGAGTTGAACACAGAAAACTTGGCTTTGAACTTTGTGACGTTGGAACATGAGAATACCTGAACTTAATCAATCACATTACTGAATTTCCACACGCAAGCGCGAGTGGAAGAATACGTGAAAGTCCTTCTAAAAATAACTTGCCTGACAGAAGCAAAAGTCCTTGTTCGATTCTTTGTTGCCTTGCGGGTGCAGACGAATCCTGAAGCTCAGCGGGCTCGCAAGAGAAGAGTCATTCAGCGGACCGTTGGAACTCTTCAAATTAGCAGGTTTATTAGGAAAAACTAAGCTATATAAAAAAAGAACCGAAGCATCCTTGATCTTGACAGTCGTCTCCAGATACCTGCACTCACACTGACTAAATTACAAAAATATATTAGCCAGAGATGTCATTGCTAAAGTTTTCAATACCTGAAGCCCTTGATGGTCCACATGTGGGTATGATTCAAACTGCGCACCTCGGTCTGAGACCTTAAGAAAAAAAATCGATACCACACATTGCTTCCAAAATGAAAAAAATTTCTCACTGAAAAAATAAGTTAGCCATTTTTTCAGTGAAAAAGCTGAAAATGAGAATGCCTTTTTGTGTTCTTTCTCTGGCAAAATCCTGAAATCTGACCCATGTGAGCCCGAACTAACTTATAATTTTACGTCTGGCTCATACTGGTCGGAATCATACTGATAATAAAAGACAATAAAAGGCATTCTCATTTTCAGCTTTTTCACTGAAAAGATAGTTAACTTATTTTCTCAGTGAGAAAAATAAGATAACTATTTTTTCAATGAAAATTTTGAAGTTAACGATTATTGATTAGAACGTACCAACTGTCGGACGGATGAAGCAAATCTGTCATGATTTTTTGGCGTCAAGGAAATAAACTGCAGGCCGTCTAAAAATCAGCAATTACACAGAGTCACAAATATCAATATTGCAATTGTAATTTGAGTATGGAGAGAGGTGAGAAAGAGAGACAAAAGCTCAAGCAAAAAATCTAACTATTTACGAAAACAGCGCTTGGCGCGATTTCAAACTTAGATTAGTAGGAGAAAAAATAAAGAGGAGTAGAAGAAGAGGACAACCACCACCAGGACCTCCAATAAAACAATTTGTACGCCAGCAGGCATAAAAAAAATTAACAAAAATATTTTCTGGGTCATATAGTGGAATCCAGGTTTCCTGGGTTTGGGTGTACCTAGAGGGTAGATAGTGGAACCCAGGTTTCCTGGGTTTGGGTGTAC
The DNA here is from genome assembly GCA_029231635.1 of Ditylenchus weischeri. NCBI lineage: Eukaryota > Metazoa > Nematoda > Chromadorea > Rhabditida > Anguinidae > Ditylenchus > Ditylenchus weischeri. The sequence continues at coordinate 23,882 of JAMRYI010001165.1, read as the reverse complement.
TTAGAGGGTATATAGTGGAACCCAGGTTTCCTGGGTTTGGGTGTACCTAGAGGGTATATAGTGGAACCCAGGTTTCCTGGGTTTGGGTGTACCCAGAGGGTATATAGTGGAACCCAGGTTTCCTGGGTTTGGGTGTACCTAGAGGGTATATAGTGGAACCCAGGTTTCCTGGGTTTGGGTGTACCTAGAGGGTATATAGTGGAACCCAGGTTTCCTGGGTTTGGGTGTACCTAGAGGGTATATAGTGGAACCCAGGTTTCCTGGGTTTGGGTGTAAGTGGAACCCAGGTTTCCTGGGTTTGGGTGTACCTAGAGGGTATATAGTGGAACCCAGGTTTCCTGGGTTTGGGTGTACCTAGAGGGTATATAGTGGAACCCAGGTTTCCTGGGTTTGGGTGTACCTAGAGGGTATATAGTGGAACCCAGGTTTCCTGGGTTTGGGTGTACCTAGAGGGTATATAGTGGAACCCAGGTTTCCTGGGTTTGGGTGTACCTAGAGGTTATATAGTGGAACCCAGGTTTCCTGGGTTCCACTTTGTTCCTGCGGGCGTACAAATTGCGTTATTTGGGGTATGCTTATACTAGAAAAAAAAGAACTACCATGGTTGGACCATGGCTGATCCATGGATGGTACCCAAACCCAGGTATCCTAGTTTTTGGGTATGTTTGGCAGCTTCGCGGCCAAAGACTCAACTTACTCTTCATTGCAAGGGATGGGAAGGGTTGTATACATACATACTTATGAAAAATTAACCTTCCCCATCCCTTGCAATGAGCAGCAAATTGGGTCTTTGGCCGCGATTGCAGCCTAATTTTTTTTTGATAGGACAGCACATTAGACCGCCGGCATTGTTAAAAAAAATAAGGAACAGCACCGTGAAGGTCCGGCCCATAATAAAAAAATAATGACGGCCGGCAGACGGTCCTCCTAATTTTTGGCTATTGACTATTTGGCTATTTTAAGATGTTATTAAAAATATTTTAAAAAAATTTCGGTCTTGGGTTGGCCGATTTTTTTTAAAGGACGGTAAGGTGGACGCCTGGCTCAATTTTAATAAATCCGGTTCCCCCTCACAACTTTCAAGTAAGGAATGGGTATGGTTAGTTTGTGGTTGCCCTGGGTGATTTAGGGTGGTTTTGGGTGATTTGCGTTGGTTTGAGTAGTTTGGGGGCTGTTTGAAGTGATTTAAATCTCACTTCATAAAGTGGTTCGGGATGTGGTGGATTGGAGTGGTTCGGGTTGACCAGCGCTATTTTGGGCGCTTTTTAGTGGTTTGGGATGCCTTCAAAAAGGTTTTGATATGAGATTTGATAAGATTCGATATTTTATGATGATATGAGTGGTTTGATCGAACAGTTTGACCGAATTGCAAGTACCCGGCCTCATTACCGACTACGAAATCCTACCTCCATTGTGGGTGCCATATAAAGTAAATTTCAGAGTGCAGTCGGACCTCTATATAACATAACTCAAGCGACCACCACAAACGTTATGTCATATAGAGTGGCCATTCCAAAAATATAATTACGCATCACAAGGTTGGTTTGAGTAGTTTGGGGCTGCTTTCCAGACAAAATAAATATGATTTTTGAGAAATTTAATAGATTATATAGAGAAGCGTTTTCTTTTTCAGATAAAGACAGTGAGAAAATATGCTATACAGAATTTAATGTTGTACAGTCGACTCTCGATATAACGGATCCCCTAAAGTTCGACGGGTCCGACACTTTTTCGACCCAGATTTTAGCCAGTTGTCTTTGGCTGGTTTAGTCCAAAAAAATTGCAGGGATTTCGATTTTACCAATCGTTTATGAAAATCGCAATAGTTTTGCCGAAAAGACCCGTGCCTCTCGATACAACAGACACTTTTTTGAAAATAAGTATCCGTCGTATCGAGAGGCACGGGTCTTTTCGGCAAAACTATTGCGATTTTTAGAAACGATTGGGAAAATCGTGATCCTCGTGATGTTTTGGACCACACCAGTCAAAGACAACTGGCAAAAGGCTTCAAAAAGCGGGCTAAAAAGCCAAAAAAAGAACTTTTTGGGGGGTCCGTTATATCGAGAGTCGACTGTATAGAGATAAAATTTATGTTATATAGAGGTTCACTTTGGCCTAATTTCAATCAGACCAACCAAACTGATCTATAAGTTATGTTATATAGACTTATGTTACAGACAGGTTCGACTGTACTCAATAGAACAGCTTTTGAAAATTTAAACTATTAGGTTGTCCAATGTTCTTCAAGCCAATTAGCTGGAATCTGTCGGCAACCACAAGAAGATCAAGAGCCATAGACTGCAGCGAATTGGAACGACCACTGTAGCAGAAGAACAGCATGTCAACCATCACATCGAAGTCGATGTCATCGTAGACCACCTGACCACTCTGAGCTTCTTCGGTGTGCTGGAATCGTATTGTATTAGTGGGAGTTACATAAATTATACTGTACCGATTCCAACATGGCTGAAAAGACTGGCGAACGAGCAGAGAGCACTAACTTGTGAACCTTGATTTCTTTATTTTCTTTCCCATTCTGGCAAATTATTTTGAAGTCACTATGACGCTCATTCTTGAACCTAAATTTACATGGATTACACATCTATGAACAACGAAAAAAATTTATGAAATTTATAAAATATATGCAACTTTCTTGTAATATTAGGTCGTCCAATAAGTTTTGAGAAAATTCGCTTTAATTTTCAAAGTGCATCATTTGGCACATTTGACAATGATATATACCATTTTGTAGCCCGTTCTCTGTTCTTTAAAATGTGATATTGAACAATTCTTTGTTATTAAAAATAGGATCCAAAATAGGAAAACAAAAATGTGCATAAATTTACCAAACTTGAGAAATTATTTGTTTTTTTATTTTTGGTCCAATTTTGTTATAACAAAGAGCCGGTTAATACGACATTCAAAAGAGGAGACAACGGGCTACAAAATGGTATATGACACGTAGAGACATCATTGTCAAATGTGCCAAATGATGCACTCTGAAAATTAAAGCGAATCCACGTGCTTTTTCTCAAAACCTATTGCACAACCTAATACTTTTCAGATTTGAAAAGAAAACCTGAGAATGCTATAATGTTCGCCATAAAATTCTGCCTTAGGATTAGCAAAAGTCACGCATGAGCCATGCAGTTTTAACAACAAAAAAAGTAAAGGGCAATAGGCACAAAAATGTACTCCTTAGGGCACAAAAAATATAGTCAGTTTTGACTATGAAAAAAAATTTGACCTTGTTTGAGCACTCTAGGGCACAAACACATCAATTTTTGAAAAAGTTTGAGTTTTTTCAAAAAGGCGCATTGTGCCAACTCTGACGTCAAAACATAGTTGTCTTGATCCTAAGCCTAAGCCATTACAGTCAAACCTCGTTTATCCGGCACCCCCAAAAGTTCGTTCCCGCCTTGGGTCCGCCACTTTCTTTAGCTCAATTTTCGAAGTCTTTTGCTAAATGTGATTCGCCAGTCTAGTCCGAAATATTGCAAGGATTCTGTTTTTGCCGGTCGTTTTTCCAAAATTTTAAATTTCGCCATAAAGGTTATCCGGCACCCCTTTTTGAAAATCAGGTGCCGGATAACCGAGGTTCGCGGGTCTTTATGGCGAAATTTAAAGATTTTGAAAAAACGAATGGCAAAATCAGAATCCTTGCAATATTTCGGACTAGACTGGCGAATCATATTTGGCAAAAGACTTCGAAAATTGATCTGAAGAAAGTGTCGGACCCAAGGCGGGAATGAACTTTTGGGGGTGCCGGATAAACGAGGTTTGACTGTATTTACTTCTTTTGGAGTCTTCGAGGTCTTCAAATTGAGTTTTTTAGATGTGGGAAGCAATTTTATCTGATGATTTAGATAAACAATCAAAAAATCTAATTTATTTATCACGTTATGCTTTTGTTTGGCCTTTGAAACGCTGAATAGATTTCCATTTGTGCGAGAGAAACAGCATATGACGGCAACCGGACAAAAACGACCATATGACAACAAACAAAACACAAATGAACTTCAAAACCAACTAAGACTGGCGTTTTAGATTAAAAAGTTGGGTTGCATTAGATGTGGTGATTTCGATCACCTCTTCCACGGATACGTCTTTAACTCTAGCAATGAACTGAGCACTAAGCAGCACATTCTTCGGCTCGTTTCTTTCTTCTTTGGAAGGGCCTAAAACAAAATTATTTTTGTAATTATACTCAAAGTCGACCTAAAAGGCCGCCCAACCAGACCGACTCAGTCCGTCTAAAGCTCTGCGGGCTCTATATGTGTTCGCACCCCTCCCGAAAAAAAACTGCCTTGGTCCCCCCTGTCGTTTTTAATAATTTTTCCACAATTTTAATTTTCAAAGGTTGATGATCGCAATAGTACTCGACTGTGGAGTAAAACCAAAAAATAGAAAAAATTACAAAAACGACAGGGGGACCAAGGCAAATTTTTCAAAAATTACAAAAACGGCAGGTGGGACCAAGGCAAATTTTTCAAAAAATTACAAAAAAACGGCAGGTGGGACCAAGGCAAATTTTTCAAAAAATTGCAAAAAAACAACAGGGGGGACCAAGGCAAATTTGGTACTTATACGGTCCCCCCACCATATCGGAATTTTTTCAAAAACAGGTTTTAACCATTTCTAAGCAATTCTTACACGCTTAAGCCGTTAAAAACGTTGTTTCCGACCACTTTCCATCAAAAATTTTGACTTTTTTAGATTTTCTACCTGCCTGCCTTCGGCAGGCAACCTACTTCAACAGGAAGCCCCTTTGGGGGTACATGGTCCGGGCCAAGGGCTGACCCTTTATATAAATATATACATAAAACACATGCAATTCTTTATGAAACAAAACTAAAAATATAAAAATGCTTATAAAAAATTCAGCGGTAGTTATTATTCCAAGCCCTAACAAAAGAACAAAATTTCACAATAGTAGCAGCAATATAATATTTTCCCCAGCCTTGCAATGTTAATTTTAATCATTTTTATACCCCTTCTAAAGCAGGCAGCTCCTTTTTCACCTGTTACAGTTACCACCAAGAGATATAGATATATATCTTCAAGATATATATTTCTTGATACATGAAGGGTCAGCCCTTGGCCCGGACCATGTACCCCCAAAGGGGCTTCCTGTTGAAGTAGGTTGCCTGCCGAAGGCAGGCAGGTAGAAAATCTAAAAAAGTCAAAATTTTTGATGGAAAGTGGTCGGAAACAACGTTTTTATCGGTTTTAGCGTGTAAGAATGTTTTTGAAAAAATTCCGATATGGGGGGAACCGTATAAGTATCGCAAATTTTTCAAAAAATTGCAAAAAAAACAACAGGGGGGACCAAGGCAGTTTTTTTTTTCGGGAGGGGTGCGAACACATATAGAACCGCTCTGTGTACTACAGTCGAGTCCCACTATAGTGCGATCCCACTATAGTGCGACTCCCGCTATAGTGCGACCCTGAGACTGATTTGGTTGGCCAGCAAAGAAACCCCACAAAATTTACTCCCAATATAGTGCGACCCGCTACAGTGCGACACCCGCTATAGTGCGACACTGTGGCCGGTCTCCTGTAAGAAATTTCATCCCGGTATAATGCGAATTTTAAAAAAATTATTTGAAATTTAATGTCTTGCAACGAAAGAAGTTATTTATTTGTTTTGGAGCAGTTTAAATTTATTTTCCGCTGCTTCTCCGCTTGTTTTTGCCATCTCGTTTCTTTTTTCGTGCTTATATTTGGTTATTGATCCTTCTATAGTGCGTATAACACAAAAGTTTGGTGAAAGAAACCCGCTATAGTGCGATCCCACTATAGTGCGACTCCCGCTATAGTGCGACTACCTTCCGGTCCCCAGAGTCGCACTATAGCGGGACTCGACTGTATTAGTAAGGGTCTAAGAGTGTGCATAATGAAACAACAAGCTCAGACCAAGCCAGTGTTCAGAAAAAAGTTATCCTCCGCCTCCGGCCTCCAACTTTAAAATTTTTTTCTCCCGCATCTTGCTGCCGCCTACTCCACAGTTTGAAACTGGAACCAATTTCCCTCTCTTCCGAAGGCCAGCACAGCCGTGACTAGACTCAAATTTTAAATCTAGACTCCGCATTATGTGTGCAATGAGGTTCTAGACTCAGACACCAGACCTACACCCTACTCATTGTACAGAGGGAGTCAAAAAATTCTAACACTTTTAAACGGCCATAACTTTTTTTTTAAATTCTGTGAACGCAGAACGAATCAGTTTTTCATGCCAATTTTTTGGTATATAATGTGAAAAACAAGATTTTCGCTTGGTCCTCCCTGTGGTTTGGGCCTTGACTATACGGAGGCCATCCACACGATCAAAACCACAGGGGAACCAGACGAAAATCTTGTTTTTCACATTATATACTAAACAAATTTCTATGAAAAACTGAGTCGTCCTGCGTTTACATTCGACCCAGACAAAAGATATGGCCGTTTCAAAGTGTTAGTATTTCTTGACCCACCCTGTACACTAGCCTTATTGATTTTTAACTTTAATTGAAAGACTTTTTATGTCCCTAGGGGTGGCGGATTAACGAGGGTTGACTGTATTAATTTTTGTGTGTTTTACGAAAAATCTGATTTTTTTTAGATTTTTTTTGATTTAAAAAAAAACATGGGAGCCCTGCTCTATATGCATTTTATGATCAAAAGTCTTGCTCGGAATCATGTCTAAGGTAAGTGAGTGCGTGCGTCTCTAACCATCCAAGCCCCTGCCCCCGAAGGGTGCTTAGGCTTCTCACATCCACATACCTTAGACAGAAATCACTTAAAAGCAACTCTGGATGCATAAAATATATATGCATGCTAAAGTTTATTTATGCGGTAGGACGCAGTTAACAAACTGTGTTCAACACTTCCTTTTTTCGCAACAGTGACCCCTTTTTGGTGCTGTTCCACCCAGGGGTTCGATCGCGAATTTCTAAAATAAAGGCATCTAACGGGTGGAACGTAAGTTCGGAATGGATTTTCAAAGCCTTATATCTTATCAATTTTCCTATCACACATTAAAAATCTCAGTACCATTTTGTAGCCCAGCATTGTCCCCCCAGTGAGAGACACTCATTCCCCCTTTTTACATACAGCAGACATGTGAATTGGTGTATGTGTAACTATATTTATTGGGTTGTTCGATAATTATCCAGCGTTTTTTTAACTTTGGCAAAACAATTCATCAACCATTTTTATTAATCAAATCAAACACAATAACAAATCAACCACAGCAGCTCCCATCTTTTGTCTTCGATTGAGGCAACACCGCATATCCGACCGCCCGACCGCATATCAGAGCTGACGTTGTTGCCTCAATCGAAGCCAAAAGATGGGAGCTGCTGCCGCATCCGCCGTATTCGCCAACAGAAGCACCCACAGACTACCACGTCAACCGCTCGCTCCACAACTGGCAGCTTGGGAAAAAGTTTGCAAACCTTCAAGAAATTGTTGATGACATAAGACAATGGATTGCTTCAAAGACACCGGATTTCTTCGCTCGTGGAATCAACCTTCTGCCGTACAAATGGGAACAGGCAATGGAATTCGATGGAGAGTACCCTCCGGAAGATTAGTTGTTGTTGTGGTTGATTTGTTATTGTGTTTGATTTGATTAATAAAAATGGTTGATGAATTGTTTTGCCAAAGTTAAAAAAACGCTGGATAATTGTCGAACAACCCAATATGATCATTTATCATCATTTATAGTCATTTTCTGGTCAAAAAAGTTTTTTTTTTCAGAAAAATCGTCCGCGCCCTAAAAACATGTCCCCCTTTACTAGTGCGCTGTTTTCTGTATGTCACACTTTGAAAAAAAAAGATTAGGCATGTTCCGCTTATTGTTTCATAAATCTGATTACACCATTCGATTCAGCGTGGTCGATTTACTGTTTGAAAAAATTATGAAAAGTTGAACTCAACTGTCTCAAAAAAAAGTTATGGCCACTTGAAAGTTCCCAAAAACCACAGGGGGGACCAAGGCAATTTTGGGTGTTTTTTGGATTGCCTTGGGGGACCAAGGCAATTTTGGGTGTTTTTTGGATTGCCTTGGGGGACCAAGGCAATTTTGGGTGTTTTTTGGATTGCCTTGGGGGACCAAGGCAATTTTAGGAAGCTTTGGATTGGCCTTGGGGGACCAAGGCAATTTTGGGTGTTTTTTGGATTGCCTTGGGGGACCAAGGCAATTTTAAGTTTGGATTGCCTTGGGGGACCAAGGCAATTTTGGGTGTTTTTTGGATTGCCTTGGGGGACCAAGGCAATTTTGGGTGTTTTTTGGATTGCCTTGGGGGACCAAGGCAATTTTGGGTGTTTTTTGGATTGCCTCGGGGGACCAAGGCAATTTTGGGTGTTTTTTGGATTGCCTTGGGGGACCAAGGCAATTTTGGGTGTTTTTTGGATTGCCTTGGGGGACCAAGGCAATTTTGGAGGTTTTTGATTGCCTTGGGGACCAATGCAATTTTGGGTGTTTTTTGGATTGCCTTGGGGGACCAAGGCAATTTTGGGTGTTTTTTGGATTGCCTTGGGGGACCAAGGCAATTTTGGGTGTTTTTTGGATTGCCTTGGGGGACCAAGGCATGGTCACAGGTTCAAATCCTGGTGGTAGCATGCATCATTTTTGTAACGTGTGCTCCCCACACAGGTCCTCGGCGCCTACGAATTGCCACATCTGTGGCAACAACATCTTCTAGTTTTTCGTACTAATTAGGGCCTAATAAGTTCAAAATAGTGGTCAAAACGCACTTTTGGGAGATGTGGTATAACCCATTCCGGCCGAATTTTGTCACTTGTCTTCAAAAAATTTTTAAAGTATTTTTTGTAAATCTGAAAAAGAGCTAAATTTTGTGCTACACACTCTGGGTCAACGGCGACGGGCTTGGTCACACAGATGGTCTATAACAAAACAACACAAACCTAAAACTGGCGAGTCTGTTTCCAAACACAGCTGTTCCAATGGGATGCTCTTCACAAAAGCTTTTGCCTGAAGAACAAATTCATTTGCTGCATTCACGGTAAAAAATAAACCTCTTCTGAGAGTGTAAAAGATGGTGGTATGGAGAAAAAATAGCCACTTTCTACACCACCCCTAGCACTTTTGATATTTCCATTAAAGGCGTGGAGCAGAACTTTCTTGGCACCATTTTCCTTCAAAAAGTCTATGGTTGGTCGACCAGCTGAGCGGGAATGCACATTTCTGAAAAGCCTTTTCGTTAGTCTTTTTTGCTAAGTTGTGCTCAGACTTGTCATCGGCAATCCCACGGCATTTCCGCCGGTAAATTTTCAGAAAAAACCCAAAATTTATACAAATTTACAAAAAAATTTAATTTTTTTAATCTAGTGAAAATTTGCATAGAATAAAATTCCGCTGGTGATTTCCTATTTTTCCATTGACAAACAATCGCGGAAATCGAGATCCCTGATCCCACCGGTATCCCAAATTGCCAAGCATAGTGTTGCTTACAATGCCAGATCCAGCTCTTCAGCCAGCTCAATTTGCTTCTTGAAGACTTCTCTCTGGTTTCGTTTGTCATCATCACCGTTCTTGAGGAATCGAGGGCTGAAATCCAATCCTACCTGAATAAAAAAGTTCAGGCTACAATTTCATTGCGTTAGGACGAGGTTTTGTTTTTAGCAGGCTTTTTCGGTAGTGAAACGCCCCTGCACCGGCTTTTCTACTTAAAGGACCATGCCCGGCTACTTTCACGATTGTCCGCCGCCAATTAAAAAAAAATTTCCTAATCATTGAATTTTTGTACGGATTTTTAACTTGGTTTTTAAGGCCTTGTTCACAATGGTGGGCTGAAATTCAACAATCCTTACTCGGAAATGGACATAATTTTTTAATTTTCCGAAAATTATTCTTTTGGTGCCATCTTATAGCTGAGATTCAAGGCTACTAAATAGGCTATCGTTCGAGTTGGTAAGAATTAAAAAAATATTGAAAAAAGTCAACAATCTTCAGTCACAGCCCGCACTCGTCCTGTATGAGGATTGTGAGTGAGAATTGTTGACTTTTTTCAACATTTTTCAGCTCTTACCAACTCGACCGACAGCCTATTTGGTAGCCAAGAATCTCAGCTGCAAGATAGCACTGAAAAAATAATTTTCAGAAAATTTAAAAAAAAAAGTTACAGTAGACGCACCCGATAAGGACACTCAATCAGTGATGTAAATTTCTAAACACCCGCACCGGCACCGGCTCCAAAAATTTTTCCACCCGCACCGGCACCGGCTTCAAAGTTTTACGCACCGGCACCTGCACCGGCCCCCAAAATTTTCCGCACCAGCACCGCACCGGCACCGGCCTCCAAAATTTTCCGCACCAGCACCGCACCGGTGCCCGTACGGCACCTCATTGTTTTTATAATTATGAAGACAGCAAGTTTCTCGTGCATTTTTATTTCTTAACAATATACAGCATGAATTAAATACATATGTAATTTGAAATGTCAAAATGCCATGAAATTTTGAAATAAAATTTGCCGCCTATATTCGGTCAATGAAAAATCACATATAATTTTTATGCTGCCGGTGCCGGTGCGGCCTGAAAAAAAATCACGCACCGGCACCAGCACCGGCTCCAAAAAAATTTTTCCACCCGCACCGGCACCGGCCTCCAAAAATTTCCGCACCGGTGCCGGTGCGGCACCCGGTGCGGTGACATCACTGCACTTAAGGGACCGACAAAACGCTGTTCTTATTGGGACCTGTCCTTATTTAGAACGTCTTTATTGAGAGCCTGATTAACCAAAGCTCACTTAACCTGTCCTTATAGAGAGCGGCTGGAGCACAACCTCTCGCTATGGCCCGAAATCCCATGTATACCTCTTTGTTGTGCGTTTTGACTACTTTTACGTGAATAGAAAGTAAAAAACAACTAGGAAACCAACTTCCAAAAAAAACTTTTTTTGGACCAAAATATGACTTTTGTCTAGTTTTTGAAGGTTCTTGAGTACCTTATTTGGTGGATTTTACTTCTCATAGAACATGTCAAAAAAAGTCTGGGAATAAGTTTTAAGACCACAGGTCTTGCTCGGATTATCTCTAAGGTAAATGGAATCTATAACTCTCAAGCAACTCCAAGCCCCCTCCTCCCTAAAGGGGTCTCACTCAAATCATAAACACTATTTTGGCCATTTTTGGTGAAGTTACCATATCAAGTCTAAAAAATAACTAGAGCGCTAAAATATACCATTGTTTCTTTCAAACGAGCACAAAAATGTTTACAAAAAATTTCCCTAACCAAAAATTTGTTTTCGTGTGAGACAAATCACAGTTTATATTGTCTTTTGTGGAATTCGTCCTTATTGAGAGTGAGACTAATGAGGTTGGGACCGGACATTGCTGTCCTTATCGGGAGACTGTCCTTATTGGAAGCGTCCTTATTGAGAACCTCAAGTCAGCCTTATTCTTCGAGAACCAACCAAACAAAAAAATCTGTCCTTAATCGGAGTGTCCTTATCGGGAGCGTCGATGTACCGTATCTCCTCTAACAAGGCGCCCCCCTTGCGTTCAAAATCGTGTTCTTGGCATTGTGATTTTGACTCAATTTTAAGACTTCTCTCAGGTGTTACCACCCATTCTGTAGCCGGTGAGATGAGCTACAAAATGAGTGGTAACTTGCATGACAGAAGTTTTCAAAAAATGGGCTAAAAACAGAATGCCACAGACACATTTTTTGAATTTAGGGAGGGGGTTGGTCACCTTATTAGAGGAAATACGGTAAGTGGACTAGGTAGCTCAGTGGTATAGCAGTGTTGTGTGGTGATCTCAGATTCGATTCCCTTGTCTGCTCTGTTATTTTTGATCATTAATGTTAATACATAATAATACATAATAAATGATTTAAAAATACTTTCGGAATAAAAAACTGTCCCGCGCGCATTTGGATTTGCCAAATTCCCAATGTCATCAAGTATGGTCCTTTAAGGCATGAGATTGAATTGAATGTAAAATTCTACGAGGCTGTTTTTTATTTGGAGCAGTGATCTTGACACGATATATTTGCATGTTTCACACAAAGTCCTCAGACAACTTACTAAAGTCTTACCTCTCCAATCCCAACTAGCCAGTTCAATTCTTTGCGAATGCGCTCCTCAACTCCTTGCAAATGAATTTGTGCATTCACAGACTCATGCTCGCACTAAAAAGAGGTGAATTATAGAGTGATTTGATTTCAATGGCACATAAAATTTACTTGTATGGGGTGTATTCCTAAACAAGGATGTATATAACCTGGATATTTATGGTGCAGTCTTATAACTCTGTCAAAGTCGCCCGGAAACTCGGCAACCACAACTATTCCAACAACATTGGCCTGTTTAGCCCTTTCTATGACTTTATCAATGTCTTCAGTAAAGGCAGAGTCTGCTAAATGGCTATGGCAGTCAATCATATCTTCTGCTGAGATCGTATGAAAAATCAAACAAAATTATTAGACTTTTGAATATCCAGAACACTTTTGGAGTCACTTAAAAAACATTATTCATTTAAAAGGCACTATGTAACGGATGGAGAGGTCCCCCTAACAAAATTATAAAAAATGCTTACCGTGTACGATAAAAAAAGACAGACTCAAATAAGCAAAAGTAAGTATGTTTAAACTTGAGCTGGAAAAAGATTCTGAGAAAAAGCAAAATGTATGAGATATTTCTTATTGGAGCGCTTAGACCCTATCCCCACCTAGTCGATTTCACTATAAAACACCCAGTTGATTCCACTCCAACGAAAATAGGATTTTTTAAGGGGCATACCAGCGCGTTACACGGGCAATTTCAAATTTGCAAAAGGCGGGGGCCAGGGTCCAATATCTCAACTCGATTTGAATTTGAATTTTGATTTTTCAAGCCTTTTGAAGGCTTAAAAAATCGATTTTAAAATCGATTTTAAAATTCAAAATCAAAATCCAAATCGAAATTCAAATCGAGTTGAGATCAGGGTGGCCATATCATTTCTTGGAAAAGAGGGCATGCGATCACAAAAAGAGAGCATTTACTAGTAAAAATTTTGAAAAAAGGGCATCATGAATATTCCTGCTACGCAACACTTAAGCTAGTTCAACATGCAAAAAATCGCACAAAAACTATACTTTCAGAATTTTTTTTATTTCTCTAGAGCAAAACAATCGGGATATATAACATCAAAACTAACTCATTCAAACCATTCATATTTCTCGCTGGATTTTGCTTTTTTCAGAAGATCTTTCTTAGAGAGGAAGTAGTCGAAAACGAAAAGTAGTCGAAATCGCTCGTTTGACCAAGCTGAAAATATTCAATTACTAGTGCTTGGCGGCCCTACGGGCCGCTCTTGCTTTAAATGCTTCTTTAAAAAAATTTGTCAAGGATCGATTCAACTCGACAGATAATTTCAGTTTGAGCGATCCACACATTTAAACCGATTCAAATTACCGATCAATCCCACTTGAAAATTCAACACTGTTAGTGTAGGCCCGCACTACGGACAGGTTTTATTTTTCATAAAATGTCTCTTCTACTACCTTTTTCTACATATTTTTTTTTCAACGTACTTTAGATATTTTTAATTTTTTAAGTTTTATAATACACAAATTTTAATGTTTTTCAAACAGAAACATAGTTCTAAAGCATTGAAGCTCTGGCAACTTTTTTAAATAAGCAGTTTAACTTGTTTCATGGTTCTCATAATTAAATAAAAAAAATTCTAAGTAAGCATTTTTGTAGAAGTAAAATCATTTTCGTGAAATTTTCGTAGTTTTTTAAGCGATTTATATGATTACATTTGAGAACCACAACATGTTCACGAAGTTCCGAGCTTTTTTTTGTATCAACAAAAAGGATTTATTAACAACAGAACAGGAATTTTTAACAAATATAAACATACAACAGCAATAAACGTAATGAATGTAACAACAATGAACTAAATAAATGTAACAGCATCAACAGAGTTTCGTAAATTCAACAGGCGTTAATCTTTTCTACCGACGGGTAATCCAGATCATCAACGTCCAATTCTTTTCTTAATAGATGCTCTTGCTCAATCGTAAAGTGATTCGGCGAAACCAGAGTGATCGACATCACGCTACCTTAATATTTTTTCGTCAGAATACCAACTAACAATGTCTATGTTACCAATCCTGTCGACTGTCGCTTCTCGCACATGGATCACATCATCAACGTCTGCGTCAGATTTGTTTTGAAGAAATAACTGGCACTTGTGTATTCCATCTGAAGCCATACCAAAATAAGACAACCCGAAAAGTCCACCTTGCAGGTTCGATTGAAATGGGACCATTTCAGTGATGATTTGTAGCTGGATCGATACTTAAAAGCCTTATAATAAAAATCTAGATTTTAAGCGAGATGTACCCTTCTTGGCTCCCAGGGGGCCAATAAGCTCGCGCAAAGTTGTTGCAGCCAGGCCAAATCCATCAGAGTTCTTGACGATTTCAATCTTAGAGGACATCAAGAACACAAAACAACCTGGGCGACTCATTTTCACATTTTGACAAAGCAGCCCTATAATTAATAATAAATATTTTTAAAAAATTATTTCAATGAAGTACTTGAGCAGATTTGAGAATATGACTGAGCACAACAGAAAGGTTGTTCCAAGCTGTGATCTGCACACTTTCTTGTCCATCTGTTCCATGCAAATCGAGCACGCACTGAAGAACGTCTTCTTTCGCAAAGCTTCGAATAGGCTCAATGTGCTGTAGATGAGCTTAAGGTCTCTAAAAGACCATGTTATGTTTCTTAAAAATTGTTAAGTTACTTACATTCCAATTACGTTCGAAGACTTTCTTATGTCATTTAACGTCACAGGTACCAAAAAGTACCACCTTGCAGGTTCAATTTGAATCGCTGGAGGTAGTCCACCCGTGTGGTGGAATTATTTCTTTACAAGGTGAAGAATCGGCTAAGTTTTCCTTTACCCCTCCCAGTCAAGTTTCCTTTACCCCTCCCAGTCAAGTTTCCTTTACCCCTCCCAGTCAAGTTTCCTTTACCTCTCCTTGTCAAGTTTCCTTTACATCTCCCAGTCAAGTTTCCTTTACCCCTCCCAGTCAAATTTCAAGTTCTTATACCCTCGTCTAAAACAGTACTCATAATTTCAATTCAGCCTTGTCAAAAAAATCTTTATTTGTGGAGCGAAACAATAATCAACAAAATTTATAGAGAACGAGATATTTGCTTAAATTTGTTCTGCTTATAGATAGATTTCGATTTGTCTTTAGTTTGCCCCATGGAACGGTGACTTTATCGCCAACAGAGAAGGGAATACGAGAAGCAGGAGAAGTAGACGGTTGCAGAAGTGGAGATGGAGAAATAGATGCAGAGACTGGCGCTTGAACGAACGGTGAACCTAATTTTAGTTATTCATTACTAATTAAAAAAAGTGCTGTGAAATGTGTAAATATAAGACTCACTTTTATTACGACCTATAGATTCATTAGCAGCTGGGGTCGCGTGGCAAAACGAGGGATAAGAGGGGTAAAGGAAACTTGACTGGGAGGGGTAAAGGAAACTTGACTGGGAGGGGTAAAGGAAACTTGACTGGGAGGGGTAATGGAAACTTGACTGGGAGGGGTAAAGGAAAACTGCTCCGCAGAATCTATAATTCTCCTGTAATTTGGTTGTGTATTGATTGCTTTTAGTAGTTCGTGCTTTCCTAAGTCATTGGTGACTCTGCTTAAAGGCTCAAGAAGGATGACCCGCGTGGTGAAAATATCTGTTCCAAAAAGTGAGGAATCTGTAATTCTTCTGTGATTTCGTTGTGTATTGATTGCTTTTAGTGGATATATGCACATTCATTTTTTGATAGGGCCCAGTTGACTGGTGGGGGTACAGCCTAGTTTAGCCTTCACCATACAGTGTAGACTCTACACCGCCTAGTCGACTGGGTGGAGTAGGGTCTAAATTTGTAGGGTCTGACCCTTTTTTAACTGGAGGTGGCAGTGAACACAAAACTTCTCCAAGCTTCATACCCAGCCTAAATTTAACGAAACTCACCTCCGACTATGGGATTCATAACAAAACATCTGATAGGTTTATTTTGGAATATGCATGTGAACAATTGCACAATTTACATGACAGACATTTTAACAATCATTTAACTGCTGGATCAATGCCCGGCTAGCTGTCTTCAAGACGACATTAGGAAAGCGCTGCAACTTCATTTCAGCGATCTTCATCAACGAAGGACACCCACTACTGGCAAGCGCAGAAGAGGAAAACGACACGCTTCGGTTGAGCTGAAGTGACCAGTAAAACTGTAAATATTAGTTTTCTTCATAAGTTACAAAATCTGACCTCTAGTGGCCACATAAATTCTGGAGAATTATAGAAGACCACCTCCTGTGACTTTCCACATACTAGGGAACCTTGTGAACCACACGCCTTTGAAAAATTTACCCATCGCCAATTTTGGGTGTCGAAAGCACAAAAAAATATTGGATCCACCAGAACCTTTCGAATGCAACTGTAAAGCTCTTCTGCACAACTGCTTGCGAAGTAGAACAAAGTCAGGCGGTAATAGAAAAGATAAGAGAAGGCATAATGAGGCTGAAAAAGGTGTTTAAAATATTTGAGGTTGTAAGCAATCGCGACTTGATCATGTCTGCGCCTGTACGCGGTTCCAAATTAAGGTCAGTCTACAATGAGTGGCATGGCTGCGGAGTGTAGATGAGAGGTGTCTATAATGCACAGACACACCGCCAAAGCGGCAGCTACAGCGACACCGCAACTCATTGTAGATCATAAATAATACTCGGCTAGAAGAAGAAAAAAATCACCTCAAATATTTGATGAACACATATCTTGCTGAGAGTACAAGTAATCATCAGATAATTGAAAATGCCACCACACGATAAGCTGGAGGTCGATTGTAATCTGGCTTAGAGTAAACCTAAAAAGAGTAGATGAAAATGCAAAATGTGTCTATATATTACCATAGAACTTCCTTGCTGCTTTAGTAAGATTGGACCTTTATCCTCAGAAAGAAAGCCTTGTTCATTAAAAGCAGCATTTTGGATTGAAAAACTATGAGAACTGAAGCAAGACAATAATGCATTTATTTAGTATAAGATTGATAAAGACCAACTCGAAAGAGTAGCGAAAAAAGGCAGTGCTTCTAGTTTCGAAAGCAAAAGAGCTGCCACTAAAATTTTCCAGAATATCGCCCCTCTCGAAAATTTTTACACGCTTTTCAAAAAGAACAGGAAAGAAGAGATCGCCAGGTGCTGCATCGGAGAAGAAGAATTTATGAGGATCAATTATTTGAAAATTTTCGTCGGTAGTCAGGGAACCATCCTACAAAATAAATTTAAAGGATGCCAAAGATTAATTATTCTACAGTTCAGTTATTATTATTTATTCAAGGTAACACTTTCAAATGCCATAAACGATTAATGTAAAGATCGACTCAGAATTTCATGGCAATGGCATATAACACCTTTTTTGCAAAAATTCGAAAATTTTTGGTCTGTTGTCCATCCAAAGGCCACCTACAGACCATCGTGGTTTTGACCTTATATACAAAATTATGAAATTTGAGTCGATCTAAAATCGTGATTATGGCAAAATGTCAACTAAAATAATAAGCTTTTGAATGAAAAGTACAAAAAATGGTTTCTTCCAAAGTTACCAACAATTAGATTTTAAAAAAAACCTTGGTTGAAGCACTACTTTCAGCTGGATCTTCGGCAAAGCGAATAATGTCCTCTAAAAGATAGCGATATGCGTACAGCAGCAACACAGTTTTCAGCACGAACCAAACCCATCATATACAGCACAGTAGTGATAGCCATGGTGAAAGCTTGTCAAACTAGACGCTAAACGACGCTGGAAAACACGATGGCCTGGGCACTGAGCCTTGCGGCGATGATGATCAATCTGCAAAACACAAAATCAGAAACGCGAATCAAACAATGATATTATAGCTAAATGGATAGGACTCACACAAATGACTCTCTGTCGAAAAGTTCCTTGATCAGGATTATTATCCAAGATAACGACATTGCTATCCTTCAAGGCGTAGAAGCCAATAAAATCAGCATGCGAATAGTATGGACACACTCCGCTCAAGCAGTCTATATCCAAGAGATAGTATTCGCCCAGCAGCAGATCGATGACACCCATTTGCATTGTTACACTGTCGCTGTCATCATTCATCAGCCAATCAAAAAACGACTGGAAAACAAAAGAGTCGTAGTAGTAGCTTCCGCAATTGAAAAAAAAGGAAAGCTAACCCTCTTGTTCTTCTTCTCTGGCTCCATGAATAGAAATCTTCCGGAGGGTGAGAGGCACATAGACAACCTTGAGCTATCGAATAACGCGAACATTTTTTTGTACAATGAGTCGTTCTTGTATACCTAAAATTATAACAACCACTTGAATCTGGATAGTTGAACTACAAGAAACTTACTTCATCTTTTTGAAAGAGGCCTACTCCATCCAGCCAGTTCATGTTTTGGAAATTGACGATCTTTTTGAGCGTGGAACGGAAGTCTGAGAAATTCTGCAGCCAGCGAAGAGGCCAAACAGGCAAATTGCGCGGCACCACCAGCTCTAATCCCAAGAAGAACTTATCCCATTCCATCATCCATGTCTCGCATTGCTTCACACCAGCCTCGAGCTTTTTCAGTATGTTCGAAATTTGGTTCATCGTGGACGAATTTCAACCTGCAACCAAAAGTTATACTCTTGCTAGTCCAACTTTTAACCGCCACATCGGTTTATCCACCACCCTAAGCCTTTTCCCCTGGGGTGACGGATACCCGACAGTGGACTGCAATATGTAATTTCCAAATGTCTTTCGAAGGCCTACTTGTTGACAACCGGTTGGTTAACCAGCTATGTGCACCAACCGATAAAAATAAGATCCGAAAAACTTTTTCACCCTACTTTTGAAAGTTTTGATCAAAGATTTTTGGAAGTCATATAGAAAAGTGGCTACAATAATATTTGTCGCGAATCGAACGTACTGTAAACGGCGCAGAATCGGTAAAAGTTTTTTCGGCGCTCCTTATTGGAGACTGTCACATGGTTTTTTTTAATTTTCATGCTCTTTAATTATTTGCATACATATATATAATTGCCTTTCTGGTGTCTTCCAGTACCAGTGTTTTCAAAAATCAAGGTCAAGGTCTAAAATCAAGTCAAGATCAAGGTCAAGGTCAAGTTCAAGGTCAAGCACAGTTTGACCTAGAACTTGACCTTGACTTTACCTTGACCTTGACTTTACCTTGATCTTGACTTTGACCTTGACTTTGACTTTGACCTTGACCTTGACCTTGACTTTACCTTGACCTTGACTTTTACTTTTGACCTTTACTTTACCTTGACCTTTATTTTTGATTTTCCAATCACTTTCGTGTCGTCTATTTTTTTTATTTTTCAGATGTCAGATATGTCTGCAGACTCTCCAAGCCAGCGAAAGATACAGAAAAGACGCAGCCGGGATGCCATTTGGGACACTTTCACTGAAACCGCTGAAATGGGAGAGGCCAAAATGAAGTGCTGCGAATGCAATCAGGTAATTTCTTATGCATACTTGTATTTTTGCATAATTTCCTGCTTTTTTTCGTCTGTTGCTAAGCACACAACATCTATGAAGAGCCATTGGCAATACAAGCACAAGGACAAACATCAGCCAGCCAAAAGGATTCGAGAAGCTGAACCAAAAGAATTTGCAGAACCAAACGACAAGTGAGGTTTTTGGTCTATTTTTGCGTAAATTATGAATAATTTATTTTTGTGAAGACATAAGAAGATCCGAAACGCTTTTCTCAGCCGTTCTTTCAATTCCGTCTATGCCAATCAACCTTTTTCTTCACCCACTCATGCGAAATTTCTTAAAGGCTATGAATTCAACCGTTTAAGTAAAGTCTATGTTTTTGCTGTTGTTGCTTTTAGCTTCCATGCAAACTTTCAAAGAATGCATTTTTCTAGTTGATGGATACAGGACCATGCTCACTTTAATTGGAAAGTTCAAGAAATCTCAGTCTGCCAAAGAGGTAAATTTTTGAAAAAGAAATTACCCTACGAAGCTATATCTTATATAGTATTTGGCATGTGTGGGTGGGTGTGTGGGTAACGCTTTTTTACTTCGAAGGCCAGAACGGGTCGTAGATAGCGAAATCCCTTTTGTCGCTAATACCATCGTGTTCCCCAGAATGTCAGCTTTCGTTTTAAAAAAAGAACAGGCGAATAAAATGAGTTCTAATAGGGGATATACCTATTTTTATGAATGAAGTCATAGCCCCTCATTGAAATTTCGAAATACTATAGAGGCGCCGATAGGCGCCTGTGGTCCCTTGTATTCTGTATTCAGGAATTGCATAATGGGCGCTACCGAGTATACCCCCAAATGAAATTTTTTTGAACTTTTTCAAAACACCATTTTAACCATTTTTAAGCATTTCCTACACGCTGAACACGATAAAAAAGGTGTTTTCACCTACTTTTTTCTATAAAAAGTCGATTTTTTTAAAATCTTGAATTGTGGTATTTTTAGTTGATTTCTGTTTATTATAACTTAGTAAATCAGATGTTGAGGTACCTTGGCCCCAAAAAGATGGAATTTGAACATAGTTTTGTTAAGTGGGTCCTACCGCATAAAGAACTCTGGTGTATACATTTTTATGCATCCAGAGTCACTTTCGAGTGGTTTGCGTCTAAGATATGTGGGTGTGCGCATCTCAACCCCAAGCAACCAAGCCCCCTGCGCCTCCGAAGGGGGCTTGGTTGGTTAGAGATGCGAGCACTCAATTACCTTAGACATAATTCCGAGCAAGACTCTTGATCAAAATGCATCTCTTTTGATGCTCTTTTTGCCCAGCTCCAGTGACCAAAACATGGTAAAACAGCGAAATGGTCGAAATTTAAAAATGCCCAAAACTCAATTTTTTATTGACCAGAACACAGAAATAATGTCTTTTTTGAACTTCTGAGGTGATTTTAGGTTGATATAGGGTGTTTGGAAACACTTTTAAAGAAATTTCATTGGGGGTATACTTCGGTAGGGTCGCATAATGCTTGTGGAATCTATTTAATTCTTCC
Source organism: Ditylenchus weischeri (assembly GCA_029231635.1). NCBI lineage: Eukaryota > Metazoa > Nematoda > Chromadorea > Rhabditida > Anguinidae > Ditylenchus > Ditylenchus weischeri. The sequence goes on along the minus strand of JAMRYI010001165.1, from coordinate 2,853 downwards.
GTCAAAAACTCGTTGGGGTTTGCAAATAGATGTAATAGGATGTTATCTTGACATCAAAGAGGAAGTAGCTAAGGTAGCCCAAAGCAAAGGATGGGAATGCCCGACTGATATGGAAAATCGGGTTAGCTATCGGGAAATTTTTGTGCTAAAATTGTGCATACCTTATTACTTCAGGAGCTCCTTGAAATCTACAGACTGACCAAAATCTTTTCAAATGTGCTGAACCGAGTCCAAGCTGAGAAAAGCGTGACCATTTCTCATTGCTATGGTTTTGTCAAGGCTATGAACGTCTCATTGGAAAATTTTGAAGTAAATTATACAAAACTTTTCGTGCTTATGGTCTTGCCTCTTTTCAGGTGAATTTTCCTTCAGAAATTTGGAATAAGTTGAGGAAATGCTTGCTAAGCGCTTTGACAAGATGATGAACATCAACACAAACAGCCATGATCCAATTTTCCTCATTGCCGCCGCCCTTGATCCGAACACAGCCAATCTTCTGTCAACTGAAGACTTTGATGTCGCTGTGAATGCAATTCGACATTTGGTAATTATTATCAGCAGAGGTTCTATCTTTGTATCTTGATTTGTTTTATGTCCCCAATGAAGAGCGGCGCCAACCAACAGCAGTTCGCCCGAGCTGCGATCCCAGCGACAAGTGCACCGATTGAAAGAATTTTCTCTCAAGCAGGATTAGCCACCTCGAAACACAGAAACAGGACGGAATTTGAATTATTAAACTCACAACTTCTCGTTTACTGTAACTTGTATATAGATGACTTGTAGTGGTAGTGTCTTGTTGGTCTGGAATAAATATTGCCTTAGCTTGATTGTTGAAGTTACTAACTAGCAAAATCTACACGCAAACAATCATATAGTCAAGGTACGATTCGGCGTAAAGTCAAGTTAAAGTAAATGTCAAAAGTCAAAGTCAGGGTCAAGGTAAAGTCAAGGTCAAGGTCAAGGTCAAGGTCAAGGTCAAGGTACGTCAGGTCAAGGTCAAGTCAGGTCGGTCTGTAAAGTTCAAACTTTTGACCTTGACTTGGTCAAACCTTGACTTCTTAGTCCCTGACCTTGATTTTTGAAAACACTGTACCAGTACCTAAAATTTCCTCAGGGATCTGAACCAGAAAAAAATTGAAACCCAAAGTAACCTGTAAAAACTATAATCATGCAATTTTTCCTCAATTTTTTTGGGGCCTAGGCGTAGAGCGTATAGTTGCACAGTATATGCTTGTAGTAGCCACCTAAACACAAACCCAGGTCACAAATCCAGACTCCACTAATTATAGCGAATTTATGAATAGTCAAAAAAATATAAATTTCACTCAACGATCTTTCCGAAGGTTTTATAAGTAGTTTTGTATAAAGTATTTTAGTTTAGCAAAGTCTTTTTTATGTTATTTAATTGACCCAATAAATGAAGAAATCCAATTGTTGACAGATCTTGTTGTGAGTGTGTTGGCAGTAAAAATAAAACACTTATTACATCCTCCTGTCCCTCACCCACCTACTAAATCAGCCCTTTTGTCAGCTGTCAGCCACCCGACTACTAACTGATTGCAAAGCAATAGCCCCACCAACAGAACTTGCAAGTATAGTAATAACACTTTTTAGAACTTAGATTGCCTACTTAGCGGACGGTTTTTTTTGACAAAATGGGAGCCTGTTCATTAAGTCGCTAGTCTTGTTCCAAAAATCGCAAAGATTGCAAACTTGCCAATAGGTTTTGTGTATGATAAAAGTTTACACTATTTACAGGGTGTTACAAAAATTTCTTACGATTTTAAATGGTCATAATTTTTTTACGGGCCGAATTTTGAATTTACGTAAACGTAGATCGATCCAGTCTTTATGGCAATTTGAATTCAAAAACACGATTTTCACCTCGGCCTTGTGGTTTGGGTCCTGCTCTGTAGATGGCTTCTGGATGAGTAAAGCCCAAACCACAGAAGGACCATGAAGGACCAAGCAAAAATCGTGTTTTGAATTTATATACCGAAAAATTTCCATCAAAAACTGAGTCGATTTACGTTCACAGAAATTCAAAATTCGACCCGCAATAAATCATGCACAAAACCGATTGACAAAATTAGTATCCTTGAAATTTTTAGAACAAGACTGGCGAATAAGATTTGATAAAAATTTAAAAAATGAGGGTAAAAATCGGTCGAACTCAACTGGGGTCGAACTTGAGGGACACAGTCGACTCTCGATTTAACATACGGCTGAGGGCGATTTGGTTGGCCTGAATCAAATTAAGGTAAACAGACTCTCGATTTAACATACCCCCGATTTAACATACGGCTGATTTAATTTGGCTGGCCTGAATCAAATTAAGGTAAACAGACTCTCGATTTAACATACCCCCGATTTAACATACGGCTGAGGGCGATTTGGCTGGCCTGAATCAAATTAAGGTAAACAGACTCTCGATTTAACATACCCCCGATTTAACATACGGCTGAGGGCGTTTGGCTGGCCTGAATCAAATTAAGGTAAACAGACTCTCGATTTAACATACCCCCGATTTAACATACGGCTGAGGCCGATTTGGTTGGCCTGAATCAAATTAAGGTAAACAGACTCTTAATTTAACATACCCCGATTTAACATACGGCTGAGGCGATTTGGTTGGCCTGAATCAAATTAAGGTAAACAGACTCTCGATTTAACATACCCCCGATTTAACATACGGCTGAGGCGATTTGGTTATTGCCTGAATCAAATTAAGGTAAACAGACTCTCGATTTAACATACCCCCGATTTAACATACGGCTGAGGGCGATTTAGCTGGCCTGAATCAAATTAAGGTAAACAGACTCTCGATTTAACATACCCCCGATTTAACATACG
>JAMRYI010000799.1:0-71232 GCA_029231635.1 Ditylenchus weischeri | reverse complement strand
TAATGGCAAATTTCAGGGTTTTCTTTTTGGTCTGGTTGATATGGAAGAACACGATCAGCAAAAATCCGATAAGAGAAGATCTGGATCCGGTCATAAATAAAGCATACAAAATGACAAGGATTTTTATAATGGTCCAGACTTTCTTTTTAAAACGGTAAAGATCAAAAATAAGACAGGCAGAACCCACTCCGGCAAGCATTCCGAGTTCATTCGGGTTCATCATTGTTCCGCCCAGTCTGGCTTCTTCACCACCGTCTGTAAGCCGGAAAAATACATCGGGAGCAACCCACATTCCGATCACGAAGATCAACTGAAGCACAAAAAACCGTGTTTCCTAAAAGATGATATAATCTGATGCTGTGTCCTTCAAAATAAACATCTAAAACTTTGAGACTTTTTACAAAAAAATACGCAAAAACAAAGCTCTGGAAGGTCATAAACCACTGCAAAGCACTGAATCCCGGATTGGTACTCCAGGAAAATGAAATAAAGCCTAAAATTAAATAGCAGATGTATAGAATCGGCGAAAATATATTTTTGTATTCTAAAGAATTAATGCTTCCGTAATTAATAATCTTCCGGTAAACCAGAATAGAAGAAATCATAACACCCATTCTTCCGACCACTTTTATGGCTCTTGTAATGTTTACGTTTTCGCTCCATGTAAAAAAACAGGCCACCATAAGCAGCAGAATGATGAAGAGCTGATTGTTCAGCTTTTTAAGAAATTTCTGATGATGAAGAGGTAACGTTTTCCATTTCAGCAGTTGTAGAGTTTAGCATTCATTTCATCAAGAATATGGTTCCAGTCGAAAGCTTCTTCTACCATTTTTACTGCATTTCCGCAGATCTTTTCATAGTTCTGCCAGTCTTTCCAAATTTTGGAAATATCGAAAAATGCTTTAGTGAGAAGCGTTTTTTCAGGAAAAGGAATATTGATTCCCGCGTTGAACTGTTCCACAAGATAGCCGATGTTGGTATTTTTGGTAACGATACAGGGTTTCCCAAAATTCGCCGCTTCGATTACCGAAACAGGCAATCCTTCGTTTCTGGAAGGATGCACAAAAACGTCCATTTTTTTCAGGAGATCATTTTTTTCTTCACCGAATTTACTTCCGAAAAGAACTGTTTTTTCTTCTATTCCCAATATCTTGATCTTTTGGTGAAGTTCAGCTTTTTCATTGCTGTCGCCAATGATCCATAACTTAGAATCGGGATCCGCCTTAGAAAATTCAGCAAAACTTTCGACAAGCAGATCCAGACCTTTTGTGTAAATATCCAGCCGTCCGACAAATCCGAAGATCAGCGTTTCCTTTTGAGAGCTGAAAGAAAGATCATCTTTTATTCTTTCAAAACCATAAGGAATCAAAGTGCCTTTTCGGGTCGGAAAAATCGACTGTAAACCCTCCATTTCGCTTTCGCCGATGCAGTGAATTTTTGATGCGTTTTTAATAACGGTTTTTTCAAATAATTCAAAATACACTTTTTTGGTAAGTATACTTTTCTGCATTGCGACTGCGTTGTACGCACCGTGCGGCGTAATGATATATGTAAAATTGTGTTTTCTTAAAAATCGGCTTACTGTGGCAAAAACAGGAATCCATCCGCCGTGAAGATGAAAAACCGTAGATTCTTTGCTGTTTATAATTTCTTTCTGAAGATCTTCAGGAATGGAAAAAGGATTTTTTTTGCGTTTAAAAATCTTTGTTCTGAAATTTCTTTCCGGATAATTGATCTCTGTGTTTTCGGAAATTCCCCAGACTTCTACATTTTGATTATTTTCAGCCTGTTTGGTCGCAATGTTGTACACGACTTTATTCACGCCGTTCATCTTTTCAGGATTTGCTTTCCCCAATATCAAATGTACTATGCCCATACCGAAATCTGTTTTCTGTTAAGTAAAATTTTCCAGTATACGATCATTAAAATCTGGTTGATCACAAGACCTGCAACTGCGCCGTAAAGTGCACCGTATTTCAGTAAAAAATGAAAACTGAGAAGCGAAAACACAAACGAAATGCAGTATCCTGTAAAAAAAGCTTTGTTCTGTTCTAAAACTCTGATGGAAATCCGGGTAGGGTAGCTGTACAAAATCACGATATATAAAACTGAAACCAGTTTAATCACAAAGCCGTACTGTTGATATTGTTTTCCGCCCAATAATGTAATTAAAGGTTCCGAAAAAATAAAGAAACCGATGATTAAAATTCCTAAAGCCATCATTCCTTTCGACATACTGAAAAGAAGGAATTTTTTTTCTTCTTTTTTATCCTGATAATGAAGCTGGGCTGTTTTCGGAAGGTAATAATTTTCAACGGTCTGAAGAATGATATTAATAACCCCGAAAAACGACTGAACCAGCCTTAACGCTCCTAAAGCATTGACTCCTAAGTAAATTCCGGCAACGAGCGTGAAAAAATTACTGGAAAACCACTGAACCACCGAAGCGCTCAAAAGCCATTTTCCTTCTGTAAAATGATAATGAAAAAGGGAAGTATTTTTTAAACTGAATTCTGCATTTTTCAAACAATACCAAATTCCGGGAAGGGAAGCAATGGTATTGACGATAGCAATGATCAGAAGACTTTTTCCTAAATCAAGACTGTTTTCAAACCAGATTAAAGGAAAAACAAGAAGGAAAATGCTGTCGATAAAAAGCACCAGTTGTATGCGGTCTATCGTAAGCAGAACTTTTCTCAGGAAATCCTGAAAAACATAAGCCGCCGCAAAAGCAATGATTGCCAAGAGATTATCTTTAAAAAACGCCAGTGCAGAAACGGGCAGAAATTTAGCCATCAATAATAAGGCAGAGAAAATCATTATTAAAACTACTGATCCCTGAAAAACAAAACCCAACGATTTTTTAGTGAATTCTTTGGCTGCCAGAATCTGAAAAGGCTGTACCACGATGGCGTTGCAGATGCCTACCAAAAGATACGTCACCAAAAGCACAGATGAGAAGAGACCAAAATCTGAAATGTTCAGTTTTCGGGCAAGTAAAAACGTCAAAAGAAAATTTGTTCCGCTGAAAATCAACTGGTCTGCGAAAACCAGAGATGTAGGTCTGCGAAATATTTCTGTAAGCTTTTTCACGATCTTTTTCTGTTTATAAAACTTTTAATGGAGGTCATTAAGCTCGGGTTATAGCCTTCTTTATTCAGCACAAACCCCAGATTGTTCAGTTTGTATTCATCCTTCAGAAGTTCTACGTTTATGATTGTTTTTTCGGCTGTTTTCCGGCTGTCTAAAACAAACAGATTTTCATCTGCCATTTTCAGGAATAGTAAAGGAAGTTTGCCTTGTTTTATCGACTGGTTGTTGATGATGCAAAGATCATTTCCTGTCATTTTTTCGCGGATCAGATTTTCAATATCCGTTGAAGTTGATCTTAGGTTTTTCTCTTCTGAAAAGTCGATGTAATCAATGTTTTCAATGTTTTTTAAGTTTCCTGCTACATCAATCACCAATATTTTTCTGGATTGCGCCTGCAATGCTTTTATGATGTTTTTTGAATGAAAAGCGTGCTGTTTTGCTTTATCAAAAGAAGTAATGCAGATAAGATTTTTATCTTTAATAATTTCTTTAAGCTCCATTTCCAATACATTCTCAAGGAAATGATGCATCGTTTTTTGTTTATTTTTTATGTAAGGCGTTGTAAATGCAACGGGAATGGTGCTGTTTTTTTCGATGGTGTATACATCATTCACTTTCGCTTTGGCAAAATGTATGGTATAAATTAAGGCAATAGAAACAATCATACTCATGATGGCTGCAACAATAATGATGATGGAGCGCATAGGAGAAACCGGCTGTTTCGGGATTTCTCCTCGTGTAATAATTTTATGAAAAGATATTTTTGCTGCTTTCGCTATTTCTGCATCTATTCTTTTTTCGTTCAGGAAGTTGTAATTCTTTTCGTAAAGATTGAACTCGCGATTCATGATATTCAGCAGTTTTTCTTTCTCGGGAAGCCCGATGAAAGCCTGTTCTGCAACCTGAATATCTCGGTCAATATCGTTGTATTTAATCTGTAAATTCTTCTGGGTGTTTCTTATACTTTCGGTCTGATAATCGGTAAGATCTTTAATTTTAGCATCAATAATTTTTACTTTCTCATGTTCCGAAGTGTAGGTTAAAAGCAGTTCCTTTTTTTCCGCCTGAAGCTGCTTCATATTTTTCACCATTTCGGTGGAAAGAAGGTCGTTGAATGCTTCAAAATTTGGTGCAAGTTCGAGATAGTTGTCTTTTCCTTCAGAAATATAGCTGTTGAGATTTTTAATGGCATCCAGATTCATTTTCACATTGCTTTTCTGAATTTTAAGCTGGGAAATTTTTCTAAGATCCGTTTCCGTTTCCTGCGGAATATTGATGATATTTTCTTTGTTTCGGTAATTTTCTATGCGGTTTTCTGCACCGGAAAGCTTATTGTTTGCCTGTCCGATTTCATTTTTCAGAAAGTCAACCGTTGTATTGGCAGCGCGGTATTTATTTTCAATATAATCCTGAATATAGGTTTCTGCAAGTGTGTTTACCAGAAGACTGGCTTTTTCTGGAACGTTGCTTTTATAATTGATTCTGATAACGGGAACATCTTTGTCCACGGAAACAATATCCAGATTTTTATTTACTTTATCCAGAAGTTTTTCTCTGCTCAGGAATTCAACTTCATACTGATCGACTATTTTAGCACCGGGTTTGGACTTAAGATAGCTGTCGTTTCTGGTTATGAGAATTTTTCCTCCTTTTATAACGGTAGGAACTCCGAAAGTTCCTTTTATTTCTTTGTCGGAATCTGAATTTATTGTAAAATTCTGATTTGAATTTACATTAATAATAAATTTTTTATCGTAATTTTTTTCATCGCTAAGAATGCTTTCAACCTTTATCGGAGAGTCGTCGAACAATTCTACGGAACGAACTTTCCCTTTTCTGTAAATTTCTGTTGAAAAAGGCAGTTTTGCGAGTGTTTTTTCGATTAACGATGTAGATTTCAGAACCTCGATTTCTGTATTGATCTTGTTGGGTGATGCAAAAACATCAAAATCTTTGAAGAGATTGGCGCTCGGAACACCTTCCTGTGTGTCTGCAAGCTTCAGTTTTGCCGTGCTTTCATACATCGGCGTTACATAATTGAGGTATTTTTTCGCTGCCAGAACTGCAGTAATCATGGCAAGAACGACGATAGGGAATCCTCGTAACAGCGGTTTCAGAAATCTTACATTCTCGTTGTTCATGGTTATCAAATTTTATAATAATCCTATCAGAATTGCAGCTGCGGAAGTTACGGTTGCAAAAGGTATAATAGTGGAAATTCTCTTGTCAAAATCTTTGCTTTTCTTGGAAGGGACAATGATGTAATCTCCAGGATGCAGAACGATATTCTGGTTCGGAACATCTTTCATTTTGGTAAGATCAATATTGGTAACACGAACGTTTTCACCTTCCTGTCTCAGAATTTTAATTGATTTTAAATTGGCATACATTTCAAACCCGCCTGCTTTTGAAACCAGCTCAAGTAATGTATTTTGGTCTTTATCTACCTGAATTACAGCCGGGTTTCTTACTTCTCCCATTATTGAAATTTCTTTGTTGAGAACTTTTACATCAATCACGGGATTTACAAGCCATTTTTTGAGTTTTGTTTTTATTTCGTTCTTCAGTTCCGGAACAGATTTTCCCAAAACAGGAGTTGTTCCCAATTTTGGAATTTCTATATTCCCGTTGATGTCTACCAGAAGCCACTTTCCGTAAACTTCATTAGAATTATAAATTCCGTACACAGAACCCACACTCAGATCATCCTGTCCCCAAACGGAAAGCGTAATTTTGTCGTCTTTACGGATTCTGTATTCATAGCTCGGATCATAGCTGAAATCCTGCATGTTTCGGGAAGGCTGTTCCTCTTCCAGTACGTTGTAGGTTTTACAGGAAACAAGAAGAAACAGAAAAAGGGACGATATGAAAATTTGTCTTAACATATGTTTTAAAATAAAAGAGAAAAGAATTTTCGGAAGCCTTTCAGTTGATTACCAGACATTTCTTCTTTAATGAGCAAAATTTTCTGTATGGTTTCTGTCATTTTTTCGCAGACATTGGCATCTTTCACCAGATAATCGAAAGCACCATATTTCAGTGCATTAACTGCGGTGTCAATATTTTCCTGTGCGGAAACCATAATGACATATATATTGGGATCGTATCTCTTTATTTTCTTTAAAACTTCAAACCCATTCATATCTTCCATATTGTGATCCAGAAAAAGAATGTCTGGCTTTTGATGAAGTTCATCCAGACATTCTTCTCCGTTGCTGAATGAGGTAACATCATCATAATTATGATTTTTCAGATACTGCTCATAAACACTTGCGCAGAATCTGTCATCATCCACAATAAAGAATTTTAGGTTTTGGTTGTTAGTCTCCATTTTAAACATTTGAAAACATTATCTCTACTTCTATGCCTTATTGTAAATTATTGATAAATAGATGCTTATATTTAAATATATTTCCAAAAAATGGAATAAGTTCTTAATTTTGGATTCTAAATATTATTTTAATTCTTCTTTTAGCTGAATAATAACAGTGTTTAGAGTTTGTTTTATTTTTTCAAACAGCAAATACAGTTTTGAAAACTCAGTATTATTTTCTTTGGCTAAAATTTCAAACATTTTTACATCTTCTTTAATAGAATAAATTCCGATACCTTCGATACTAGGTTTTATTTTATGGATCAATCTTGCAATTTCGGCATTGTTTCTCTCGTCAAATGCCTTTTCTACCAAAGGAATTGTCTCCTGAGTCTGTGAAATAAAGATAGAAAGCATTTTCTGCACGAATTCATCATTACCACGGCTGAGTGTTTTGATGTTTTTAAGATCATAAAGCATTTCGTCTCCATCAGATTTTTTTTGGCGGAGATGTTTTGTTTTTTTGGTGTGTTTATAAATGATCTTGAGCAGATTTTCCTCGATAAATGGTTTTGTAATGTAATCATTCATTCCTGCATTGATGCAATTGTCTATCTCGGTTTTAAAAGCATTTGCGGTTAAAGCAATGATCGGAGTTTTGATTTCGAGTTCTTCCCGCAAAACTTTAGTCGCTTCAATACCGTCCATTTCCGGCATCTGAATATCCATCAGAATAATATCAAAAGATTCATTTTTTACGATGTCTACTGCCATTTTTCCGTTGTCTGCTTTTGTAACGCTGCATTTGAAATGATTCAAAGAATTTTCGGCTACTATTTGATTAAGCTCGTTATCTTCTACAAGCAGAACTTTGATTCCGGCAATGGAAATGGTTTGTTTTTGCAATAAATTTCCTTTTTGAATTGCTTCACTGCCTTTGTCAATAGTAAATTTTAAATTGACGTAGGTTCCGGTATTTTTTTCGCTTTTCACCTGTATTTCACCTTTCATCAATTTTACCAGTTCTTTCGTAATTGGCATTCCAAGACCTGTACCGCCATATTTTCGGGAAACAGAACTGTCTTCCTGATTGAATTTTTTAAATATATTTTTTACGTATTCTTCGCTCATCCCGATTCCGGTGTCGGTGATAGTGATGGAAATTGTCTGTTTATCGGGGAAATCTTTCTGCAGATTACATTCAACTTTAATCTCTCCGTGATTGGTAAATTTCAAAGAATTGCCAATGATATTAAACAAAATCTGCTCTATTTTCAGAGAATCTCCTTTTAATGCAGTAGAAATATCCTTAGAAAAATCTGTGATAAGCTGTAGTTTTTTTTCTTTGGCTTTTGGCTGAAGAATGGCAATAACATTCTGAATGCTTTCCTGAAGTGAGAAATTCTTATTATCCAGTGACATCTCACCAGATTCTATTTTCGATATATCAAGAATATTGTTAATAATAGATAACAAATGATGTGAAGCATTGTAGCTGTTTTCTATAAACTGTTTCTGTGTGCCGTCATTTTGGTTTATCCTTTTCAGTTCTCGTAAAAAACCAATAATTGCATTGAGCGGAGTTCTTATTTCATGGCTCATATTGGCAAGAAATACCTCTTTGGCTTTAGAAGCTTCCAGTGCTTTTGCCTTTTCCTGTTTCAGCTCTTCTTCCAGCTTTTTCTGATCTGTCACATCCAGATGTATTCCTATGGAGCCAAGCTGGTTTCCGTTGTCATCATAATTCGGAGCCCCGCTTATTGCCCACCATCTAATTTCACCTCTTTTATTTTTTACCGGCAACTGATAAACGCTGGAAACCCCAACTTTTCTTAATTGCAGCTGTTCCTGTACAAATTCTACACTGTTTTCTCCGTGTAAAAAGAGTTGGGAAGGATTTTTACCGATTAATTCATCCATTTCATAACCGGAGACATTACAGAAGCTTTGGTTGGCATACCGAATCACCTCATTATTGTCCACTTCCAACAAGCCCAAATTCATATTGGCAATCATATTCCGGTACTTTTCTTCCTGTCTTCTCAGATGTTCTTCAGCTCTTTTTCTCTCTGAAATATCTTTGATAAAGTAGCAATAGTGTTTATCGTTATTCTGAATAACTGCGATAACCGACATTTCTACGGTAAGTTCTACACCATTTTTTTTGGTTACATTGAGTTCCAGCTGTTTGTTCAGCATCAATTTGTACAGTCTTTTATCAGCTTTCGGAATAATTTTACCAATAATCTGTTCGCTTCTCATTTCTTCTTTTGTCCAGCCAAAAGTTGAAGCTGCACTTCGGTTCCAAAACGTAATTTCACCTTTGTCATTGGTAATAATGATAGCATTCATCGCAGAATCCATAATCATTCTGTTCCGCTCTTCACTTTGTTTAAGAAGATTTTGAGTAACAACGCGTTCTGTAATATCATTGTATTTCCAGAGATGTCCTTTGTAATGATCATTAATGAAAATAGGAATGTAATCTCTTTCCAGAAAGTTTCCGTTTTGGGTTTCCAGAAGTTCATTGGTTACGATTTTCTTTTCTTTAAGAATTTCATTAATTCTTTCGACAAAATGAACTTCATTTTTAAATAATGACTTAGAATCCTCTGCCGAATTGGTACAGTCTGCACCAATCATATCATCTGAAGATACCGAAATATTAAACATTCTGCAAAACAGATCATTAGTAAATATGATTTTTCGGTTTTCGTCCTCCATTAAAATCCCTGACTGTAAATTTGCAAGTAATTTTTTAAGAATTTCTACAGTTCGGGAAAGATTTCTTTCAAGAAAAATACGCTCTCTTACGTTGACAAGCACCTGCGTGAAAATGGTAAGAAGATTTTTCTCTGTGTCTGACAATTCATGATAATCTTTTACAAAATCAAACCCTACAAAACCCAAACATTCGTTTTGCATCATTGCCGGAATAACCAGCAAACTTTTGATATCCTGTTCCTGTAAAATGTTTTTGATATCACTTTCCGGCAATTCATTAACATTCGGGTAATAAATACTTCCGCCTTTTTTGTTAATCTCCACCCATTCACCAATCATCTCAAGAGGCACATCCTGAAGATTATCTATTTGCGGACTTATTCCCTCATTGCAGTATTCAAAAACATTGGAACAGGTTTTTTTTTCAAATTCATACTTAAAAATATAAGCTCTGTCTGCTTTTACAAACTCAGACATTTCTTTTAATGATTTATTGACACTTTCTGATACTTTTTCAATCGGGATGTTGATGTATTCAGAAGAAATATCCATTAGAAGATTCTGAAAATCAAGCTGTTTGTTAAGCTGTTCCTGCAGGAAAATTCTCTTTTTCAGCTGTTCTGTAACGTAAGATGATAATTCAGCAAGATCTTCAGAATTTTGATTTTCAACAGAAGGATCAAGAATTTTTATAAATTCATAAAGATTGGAGATCGATTTTTGCTTCAGCAGATTTTCATTTTTGAGATTGTTGTAAATCTCCTGATATTCTTCTTCACTTTGTTTAAAAGCGTGATCCATCAGTTCTTTATCTCTTTCGAAAGATTTATAAGACTGATTAACAGCATTAATGAAATTTTTGAATTGCGGATGAGATATACAGTCATCCGTAAGATGCTTGCTGATCTGCCTTTGTAAAAGTTTGTGAAATTCCGGCTCCATTTTTATTCAGTTTCGTTAATGGTTGTAATGGTTATTGTCTGATTGTGAAGTACACAATCTTCAAAGGGTTTCAGTGGAGAAATTTCGCCGTAAGAGTAGAATCCTGTAATAATAGGAACAGATCCCAATACATCTTTTATCATTTCTGCTTCTTCGTTGGTACGGTCTCCTAAAACTAATTTTCTGCCAACACAGCTTATGATAACAGCCAGTTTTGGCTTCGTAGGATTCATCACAAGACATTGGCTTGCTGCATCATTGGCTGCGTCAATTAATCGATCCATATTTGCTTTCATAAATCTCACTTTACTGCCTTCCGGAAGATCTCCTGCGAAAACCATCATATTATTTTTTTCATTGATGGATAAAATTGTTCGTACTACAGGAGTAGAATTGTCATCAGATTTCAGTGATAAAGGAAAGAGCAGGGCAGAACCGGGAAGTTCTTCTGCATATTTTCCCAGGTATTTTTTATAAAGATCAAGCGCATTTTTGTGATCAATTTCATAAAGAATATTATTGTGAGATTTAGTGACTGTTCTTTCCAGCCCGAAGCTTTCCCAGCCACCGTAAGAAGCGTGAGATAATTCGAGATTTTCTCCGTAAAACCCAATTGCCACGATCTGATTGGGAACAGGAATCTGATTCAGTCCAACTGCTGTTTTCTCAAACTTGTCGCCATCACCCGCCAATCCTCCGGAAATAAGTACATTTTCGGGACGTACGGAATTTAGTCCCTGCACAAGCTGACTGCCATTAACAAGGCTTCCGTCTGATAATACAAAGACCCATTTAAGATGTTCTTTCGGGAGTTTTTCCAAAAGGCTTTTTCCAGCTTCAAAACTGTTTGGGAAATCTTCTGTATTAATCTGTGAAGTTTTAATATGAGATTTTGAAAATCCGATAATGGTAAGAACTACAGTATCATCATAAACTTCATTACTGAAAATTTCTCCGGAAGATGATGATAAAGCAATCTCTGCATTTGGGAATTTTTCTTTTAAAAGGAGAAAAAAAAAATGCCGTCTTCAATAATATGTCTCGCTCCGAATCCAATAACTAATTGAGCATTTTGATAATCAAGATTTTCATCATTTCTTTCATATTGACATTCTCCGTTTTTAAAAAGTAATTTGGCAACTTTCATTAGTTATTTTGTTTTTTTTTTGATGTCAACGGTATTTATAAGATTATAAATTGTTGATTTGCCGATATCTAAAACTTTGGCTGTTTTTATGACATCATTATTATTTTTTTTCAGAAAGTGTAAAATAATATCTGCAGTATATTGTTTCAGTGTTTTCTGTTCACCTAGAAAAGACTCAGAATCTTTTTCAATAGCGTAGAAATTAATGTCTTCTGCTGTAATTTCGAAAGTATCAGACATTACGCAGGCAAGATCTATCACCGATTTCAGTTCTCTCACATTTCCCGGAAAACTGTAGGCTAGAAGTTTTTTTCGGGCATCTGCAGATAAAGCTAAGGGCTTGATTTTATTTTCTTTTGAAAACATTTCTATAAAATGTTTGGCAAGAATGAGAGTATCCTGATCTCTGTCTCGTAAAGGAGGCAACTCAATTGGAAAACCAACGATTCTGTAATATAAATCTTCCCGGAAATTGCCTTTCTTTACTTCCTGTGCAAGATTTTTATGAGTAGCCGTGATTACTCTTACATCCAGTTTTATTTTCTGATTTCCACCTACTCTTGTAATTTCTCTTTCCTGAAGAGCACGGAGCAGTTTACTCTGAATATTGAGATCAAGCTCGGCAATTTCATCCAGAAAAATAGTTCCTCCGTTTGCCTGCTCAAATTTTCCGGAAGCTCGGTCTGTAGCACCCGTAAAAGCTCCTTTTTCATGACCGAAAAATTCGCTTTCTACCAATTCTTTGGGAATGGCTGCCATATTTACCGCGATGAAAGGTTTGTTTTTTCTCGCAGAATTATAATGTATTGCTTTTGCCACCACCTCTTTTCCCGTTCCCGTTTCTCCATTAATAGAAACATTAATGTTGGATTTGATAGCTTTATTGATTTTTGAAAATATATTTTTTATACCATCACTTTGCCCGATTATGGTTTTTTCGAAGGTATATTTTTTCTCAAGTTCTTCTTTTAGGTCTTCAACTTCTTTTCTTAAAGATATATTTTCTATCAGTCGGACAATAGAACTCCACAAGAGTTCTTTAGAATGTTCGTTTTTTACAATATAGTCTTTGGCGCCTTCTTTAAGAAAATTAATGGCTACCTCAATTTTTTCCTGTCCGCTGATAATAATGATAGGAAGATCAGGATACATATTATGAATCTTTTTAAAAAGTTCATCCCCTTGAATATCAGGTAATCCGAAATCGATGCAGATAATATCAGGATTTAAATATAAGTTGGAAAGGCATGCTTTGGCAGTATCGAACAGGTAAACTTCATAATCCGGGTTTAGCTGAAGATGATACTTGAGCATTTCACCAAAAAACGGATCATCATCAATGAGGAAAATTTTACACATTCTGGTTATTTTTAGTTCTTTAATTTAATACTAAAATAACATTTTATAACAATAAAATGTGTAATCGATAATTATAATTTAAAATAAATATCGTTTCTTAAATAAAAGTAAATTTATTAAAGAATATGACTTTTTTTGTTGTTGAATATTGGGAATATAAGAATTGATTATGATAAGGTATAAAATTATCAGATCAGAAATTTAATTTTATTTATTTGAAGTACGAAAAAAAGATGTTTAATATTTAAATTAATACATTAAATAAATTTTATAAATATTTACATTAAAATTGAATAATTATTTATAATTTTTGATTTATTTATTTTTATTGAGTTCCAAATTTTTTAGAGTGTATTTTTTTCTCCTTAACTTTGATTATAAATTCGGGAAGTGTAAAAATTTCACCTGCTTTTACAGAGAAAGAAGCCTGTTCAGTTTCGCAATACGTGTTTTGAGGAAGAGTGCTTGCATTAAGCTTTGCGATATAATTCCCAATCGGTAAAAAAGCAATAAATTCGCCATTATCATCGGTAGCTACCGTTTCAATCAGCACATCGTCTCTGAAAATATTAAATGTAATTCCGTTTGCTCTGGGATTGAACTCTACAGCCATTTTCTGATTATAATCGTATTTGATACGTCCTGCTAAAGTACCGTTTTGATGGAGTGGAACTGCAATCTCAACAGTATACTGATTAATATCTAAAATTTTATCGTCATAAAACCATCCTTCCTGAATCGACTGTTTGAGTCTGTATTTTCCAAAAGGAACATTTTTGTAAGAAATTTTTCCTTCAGCATCGGTCTTGAAGGCAATGTTGTTAATATTCAGTAAATAATCGGGTGCTGCTGCTTCGTCAGAATCAAATACATTGTTATTGTTTCTGTCATAAAATGCAAAAGCATGGATGTTCGATTTTTTCTTTGTACTCAGATTGGCTTTCTGAACGTTTAAAGTAACTCCTGCCTCAATGGTGAAAATATTATTTCTCATATTGGCGGATGAATAATTATATAAAGATGAATTAACGAAAAAATCGTACAATCTTGTATGCCATTTCAGATTACAGAATGCTGAAGGTGACTTTCCGTAGATATTATCTTCAATATAGGCGAAACCAGAGGTGATGTCTAGTTTTTCTTTAAATGCATTGCTGCTGTAATATACAGAAGTATTGAGTCTGGTGTATTTCTCATTTTTATCGATAATATGAGAAAAGGCATATTCTGATAAATAATAGCTTCCTGTCTGATATTGTGATGCAAAGTTAATTTTTCGGTAATTGTAATTGACAATTACTTTTCCCTGAAACTGTTGATTTTCGTTACCAGGGTATTGTGCAGTACCGATTTCAAATCCCAAAAGAGCAGAGTGTTTTTTGTTCCCACTTATCCAGTTTGTACTTTCTACAATTCTGTTTGCTCTAATAGTTAAATCTTTTTGCTGAAACTGCGGCAGAAAATAATTATAGGAATTAGACTTTTCCAATTGATGCTGGAAGGCAAAAGAATAACCAAAAGATCCTGTTTTTGTAAAATTAAACCCTGCTTCCAACTTTAGATTGTCTGAAGAAAGCTGACTTTGATAAAAGTAATATTTCGGAGAAAAATTAGAATAAAAAGCATTTACAAATGCATAATGTTTTTTGAAAACTGTGAGGTTTGCGTTTTGCTGGATCTGTAAACTTCCGCGTCTGTTTCCCGGGTAATAATCTGAACTGTAGAAAACGTTTCCGTTAAGACTTAGTTTTTTAATAATTCCTGAATATTGTGATTCAAAAGCAAGCGAAGGCTTCGTTGTTCCGTTTTGGTCATAAATGCTCATTCCTCCATATAATTTTGAGGTGGTCTGCCAAAGATTATTAAAGTTTCGGGTAAATTCTGTACCTATTAAATGGTGTTTTGCTTTCTCGTAAGGATCATTTTTAAATACATAAATCGATGAGAAATTCCGGGAAAAATCATAAGGATTTAAAATTCCTTTTATATAAAAGCCATATCCGTTTTTCAGAAACGAATTTCTTTCCAATAAACTGAAACTCTGCTCGATAAAACCTACTTCAATTTTTTTATCTTTTGCCGAATTAAGAAAACTGTATTCTATTCCTCTTCCAAAAAGTGAAATTTCCAGAAGTTTGCTGATGTTTCCAACGGTAAATTCGCTTTTCTCGCGACGGTAAGAAATGTAAGTGTTATTAATTACAGGATCGGTCTGAGAATTTAATAAAAGGATGTTTCCGTTGATGAAAATATATCCTGAAGAAACGTTGAAGCCACCATTTCCTAAGATCTGATACATATCTAGATCATTTCCTATTCTGCGGTAACTTCCTGTAATTGTATTTTTTGAAGTGCTTGCAAAACCATTTTGTAGTTCATCCTGAAAGTTCTGTACATTGGATATGCTTTGTACGGATATTCTTGTATTTCCGAATATTTCTTTGTCAGGATCTCTAAATCCGGTCACATTTATTGTGAAAATATTTTTTTTAAGTAATTCTTTTGAAGGTTGGAAACTGAATATAAATACAGAATCTTGTTGAGGATACAGAGTTCCCTGCTTTTCTATAAAGAGATTACTGTCTTGCTGATCCGGAATTTTAAAAACAAGCGTTGTTTTTTGTGTTCTGTTTCCTTTGTTGGAAACTTTAATTCTTATTTTCAGAGAATCTTGATTGTTGCTTCTGAATATCTGTGAATTTTCGGCAATCATTTGCAGAAGGCTGTTTTCTTCTACGGTGTGTGTTACGGTTTTTTCGTCGATTTTCTGATCAGATTGATTGGCAAGAATCAGGTTGATTTTAGCGTCTCCGGCATCGGCATTATTGGTTACAAAAAATTTAACTGAAACAAATTTTCTTTCGTTTTTCTGAAGATCGACAGCAATATTCTGATCCAGAATAGATTTGAATCCTGCGGGAGATGAAATTTTTATTTTACCTTTAAAATTTTCATGAGCACTGTTGTTGCTTATGACCAAAATTAAATCAAGAATTTTTGATTCGGCATTGTACGTTTTTTCATGAATGTCTAATGCTGCATTTTCTGTTTTGTTTTGAGCCGACAAAAAGACTGTACAAATTAATAGAAGACAGGTCGTAAAATGTTTTATAAAGTTTTGATTACCAAAAGAAAGCATTATTGCGGAGTTATCTCGTATTGTAATGTTGCAGAATATTCATCTGGTTTTGCATTGATAAAATATGCATCATTGGGTTTGGTAGAATATGTTATCGTATAATCTAGATTTGCGCCTTGTGTGGAAGATCCTTTTGCAATAGTCTGTGAAGCTGTATTCAGAAAAACAGTATAAAGTGCTGAACCGGTGTTTTGTGTGACCGGCGTTAAATTCATCTGAACATTATTCACGGGAATTATTTTTCCTGCAAGCGATGTGAAATTACTCTGAATAGCTTTTACCGTTATCTGAAAATTGGTGTTAGCTTTCACGGTCAGTGCATTGGGATATGTTACACTTTTACCATTTTTATAATCCTGCATACTGTTAAATTCTAAAAGACCATTACTTGCGCTGCCATTTACCTGCAGCGAAAATTCCGGTGTTGTAGGCGGGGTTCCTGTAAGTGTGGCGATCTGTAACTGAATGTTGTGATCCATTCTTCCTATAATCGAATTGTTTTGACTGTAGGCGGTAAATTCCATAGGAACGGTAAATGTCGTCCATGCAGGATAATTAGAAAGATAAGCTCCTCCGGCAACAGTGATACTGAATTTTAGCTGTAAACTGTAATATCCGTTTTGCTGGATGGGATGGTTGCGCAATGGTGCATTTGATTTCGGAACTAAAAAAAATTCTGATCCCTCTGTTACAACAGTATTGGGCGGAATTCCGATTTCAGCAATCGTAGGTACAGGATTAGGATAAGCCTGCCCGGTTGATGAGACTGGTTGAAAAGAAATTTTATTGGCAGGGAAAGTGTATGGTCCGTTGTTCGCAGTTATAGGACTTTTCAATCGTGCTGTCACCTTCCAATTCGGGATGTTGAAATTTCCATTTCCGGAAAGGGTCATCGTGTATCCGTTGGGATCTGTATTTCCCTGATAAGAATTGATCTGAAGATAACCATTTACCCAAGATGAATATGATATTTGAGAATGGAACTTACCCGTCAGAAAAAATATCATGATTAAAAGACAGAACTTTCTATTCATAACTAAAATTTAATTCACCCAATTCTAAATTTTCTGCATCACCATAATCTATAAGAACTGATGCTGTATACTTTCCTTTTTCCAGAGCAGAAGGAAGCGGAATTTCCATTTGTCTTTTATTTCCCGGCATTGTATAATATACAATCGGGTTCAGTGTCGTTTTTTTACCGTTTTCGGCATTGAGAATATCTGCATTTACTTTACCGTCTACCCAAATTTCAGCCTGATTCTCAAAGCTAAGAGTCAATGTTTTTTTTGTTGCATCAAATTTAAGATCGGTGATTTCAAGTTTTTTCTTGGTAGCTTCAGGTTTTTTGTGGAATATCTTAATTCCGGATCGAATGCTTACTTTTATATTCGCTCCTTTGCTGTCGACATCATCTACAGGATTCATCTGGCTTACATATAGAAGCGCGGTATGTGCCGATAGATTATCTTTTGCTGTAGTGGGCGATGTAATTGTAATTTCGATATCACGTCTTTCTCCCGGTGCTAATGAAAAATAAGTGTCTTCTTTTTTTATGGTAATCCATCCGGTGCATGATGTAGGTAAAGAATTGGCAGGATGCATCTGGTTTTCTCCTTTTACATCATATTCCCAATCTCCGAGACTTACGGCAAGATCCAGACTGTTTTTCTCGCTTACATTGGTTACGGTTACTTTTTCGGTATTACTTACTCCTGCAGCAGACTCAAAATAAAGTCTGGGAGGTGATACAGATATTCCTGTTTGTGCTTTTGTATTGAAAAAGAACACAGAAAGGAAAAAGCAGAAGAGCTGAAATGTATTTTTCATGAAGAAAGTACGTAATGAAAGAGAAGTGCTGCAAAACTGCAACACTTCTTCTTTATTGGATTTAAAATGTCTCAGAATTTTATTGAGAAATGATCGTGTAAGTCAGTTCAGTAGTATAAACTGTAGGATCTTGTCCTGCGATGTAATTATTCAGATATGTATTTTGACCTGCGCCTTTATATTCGATGTTGATTTTTTTATCTACACCACCAGTTGAAGAGCTTACTATCATAGTTTCATTATTAGAAAGCTGAACGTTTTGAGCATACTGTGCACCGTCTACTGCATCAGAACCTGCAGTTGCTATGATTTGAATTGTATTAGCGTCAATGACTTTGTTACCGTTGTTAGTATTTTGTAAAGCAGAATTACCACTTTTTACTTTTACCTGAAAACCTCCTGTACTGAAGATATTTAAGTGATCTCCATTCAAAGAGCTCACACCGTTTGCATAGTCAGCTTTTGTTACGTAGTCTAGGTTAACGATTTTTTGAGCGTTGT
Source organism: Ditylenchus weischeri (assembly GCA_029231635.1). Taxonomy (NCBI): domain Eukaryota; kingdom Metazoa; phylum Nematoda; class Chromadorea; order Rhabditida; family Anguinidae; genus Ditylenchus; species Ditylenchus weischeri. The sequence continues at coordinate 53,184 of JAMRYI010000799.1, read as the reverse complement.
TTACAACTAATGTCTGAATAGGTTTTAATCTTACATTTAGAGTTGCGTTTTGTGCTTTTACAGCACCTACACCTAATATTGCTATTGATGTGATAATGATCTTTTTCATTAAATATTTTTTTATATTGTTTTCCTAAGTTTCGGTTGCAAAATTACACCTACCTAGGGATATCAATATTGTGAAAAATGACCAATGTTTTGTGAAAATTAACAGATTGTTATCAAATGTTACATTTTATTGATTTTATGAAAATTTAAACATAATATTATATGATTAAATATAAATTGTATTAAAGGTAATTATTTATTAAATATTTCATAAAATAGTATTTATGGGTGTATATTTGATAAAATTTATTAATGATTGTTGTTGTTTGCTGATCGACTGATATTTTTATTTTTTTAAAAAAGCTATTGTGTTATAATTAAATAAACAACTGTATCGTTAGTGTTGTTAATATTATGTTTATCTATAACTGTGCTGTTATTCTCTAAAAATGCTGTTGTGATTTTCTGATTTGTTGTGGAAGATGTTGTAGAATAGATAAGTTTAGATTCAGAAAAATAAGATTTATTTTCCGGGCTATTGTCAGTAATCTTATTCTGTTGTTCTTTCAAAAGCTTAATTTGGTATCCGTATAAATTAGACGCTGTCAATTCGTTGTTGTTTTGCTTTTTGTTGTCCTGGTTTTTATCTGATAGTTCTTTTGCAGTAGTAAGAGATAAAATCTGAGTAGGAAATATTCTTATATTGATACGGCTGCGATCGGCTTCTTGTGCGGCTAGAAGTGTTGAGAGTAAAAGGCAAAAAAGTATAAAATACTTACCGCACATAATAATAGATTGGATTTGGTTGGTCACATAAAATTACAAAATTATGCTGAGATTTCTCTCATTTCGGAAGGCTTTTTTCCACAATGTTTTTTTACAAAATTGGTAAAATTACCTTCATCGCTGAAGCCCAGATCAAAAGCAATCTCAGACATTGTAAGATTTGAAAATTTTATGGCTTTTTCACATTCAAATTTTACTTTTTCAATAATAAGTTGTTTGGCAGATTTTCCATAGGCGTATTCTGTCATTTCGGTTAATCTTCTTACAGTGATTTTGAGTGCGTCTGCATAATGTGAAACTTTTTTAGCGGTTTTAAAATCTCTCTGCAGAAGAATTCTGAATCTGTTGGCATAAGAAACGTACTCTAATCGCTCATCTTTTTCCGTTGGCTGGTTTTCTACGTGAAGGTATGCATCTAAAATAAGACCTTCTATTGCATTATGTGCTGCAGAAATATATAGGCTTTCGTCTTTATCCTGAAACTTTAGCAGGCGTTCTATCAAAATAATCTGGTTGTATTTGTTATTTCCAAAATATGGTGCTACAAAAATTTCAGCATGACAGTTAAAAAACACCTGAGAATTCAGGAACAGGCTGTCTTTGGATGATTTGTCGTAAAATTCTGCTGAAAATGCAATGGCATAAATTTCTTTACCAACTGCGTTACTGATCATGATGTCCTTTTGTGGTCCAATAAAAACAGCATTTCCTCCGGTTATCTTGTATTCTATATTTGAAACTTTTAAATCAAGATCCTGAGTTGTGAGAAGAATGCAGAAATATTCTTGAGTATTGAATTCTTGTTTATAATTGTTGCGTTTAATAATGTTGCTGATCAGATTGATGCTGAATCCTATTTTGCGAAGTTGATCTGTTATCTGGTACATTGTAGTTTTTAACGCTTATTTCTTGATAATCTCAAATTTAAAATAAATTTTTGAATAATAAGTAAATAATTTACGATTATGTATTAAAATTAATAATTTATTCGTTTTGTTGCTTTGATATGTTTTGAAAAGTCTTTTTTTCTTCAATTAAAGCTGTTTTAATTCAATTTTTAAGTACTTTGTTTTCAAGGAATTGAGGTTGTTTTAATGCAATTGTATTGATAACATTTTTTCAATTATATTAAGAAATATGTATTGATAATATTTTTTCATTATAAATATTACTAATTTTTAAAATAAAATTTAAATATTTTCTGTTTTGTGATAGGTGTATAAAACTATTACTTTTTGAGTGTCGCTAATTATTATTTGCGCAACCGTAAATTGTTATTATTATAATTATTGATAAATTGCAACAACAAAGAAAAGCCAATATCCTTCTTTAGTTATTTGTTTCACCCCGAAAGAGCAGGACACTGAAAATTTGCAAAATATATACTTTTATAAAAATGAAATTAATGAATAATTTTCTTTATTAAATGATAATTATTCATCGATTTTATGAGGTTTTAATTGAAGTTAAAATCAATTCTTAAATAATTTAATTGAGTATGACGTTTCAAAATATATCAAAGCTGTTCTTAGCTTTTTCATTTCTATTTTCTTTTTCGATATTAAAAAGTCAGGACAAATTTCCGGACGGAACAGCAATTCCAAAATGGTTCAAAGAAAATAAGCCAACCGACATTAATACATTAGGAAAAAAATACATTATTACTGAAAACGGAATGAAGAACGACAGTACAATTCTTCAGACCAAAAAGTTTCAGGAAATTATTGATTTGGCTGCGAAAAATGGAGGTGGAGTTGTCATTGTACCAAAAGGAACTTTTTTGATCAGTTCGGTTTTCTTCAGACAGGGAACGCATTTATATTTAGAAAACGGCGCAAAATTAAAAGGAAGCGATGATATCAATGATTTTCCGGTAGTGACAACCAGAATGGAAGGTCAGACCGTGAAATATTTTCCAGCTTTAATTAACGCAGACGGATTGGACGGTTTCACGATTTCCGGAAAAGGAACGCTTGACGGAAACGGACTTCGTTTCTGGAAATCATTCTGGAAAAGACGCGAATGGAATCCCAAATGCACCAATATGGATGAAATGAGACCGAGAATTATCTACGTTTCCAATTCAAAAAATATTCAGATTGAAGGAATTACCGTTAAAAATTCGCCGTTCTGGAGTACACATTACTACAAATCTCAATTTGTAAAATTATTAAATCTGACAATTCTTGCTCCGAAAGACCCCGTAAAAGCACCAAGTACAGATGCCATTGACATTGATGCTTGTTCAAATTTCTTGGTTAAAAATTGTTATATGTCGGTAAACGACGACGCGATTGCTTTGAAAGGCGGAAAAGGTCCCAAAGCAGATGTTGACCCAAATAATGGACAAAACAGAAACATCATTATCGAAGACAATACTTTCGGATTCTGCCATTCTGCGCTCACTTGCGGGAGCGAATCGATTCACAATTACAATATCATTTTCAGAAATTCTACGGTGAAAGATGCATCAAGATTGTTGCACTTGAAAATGCGTCCCGATACGCCTCAACATTACGAATATATCACTTTAGACAATATTAAAGGAAATGTAAAAACTTTCATTTACGCAAAAGGATGGAATCAATTTTTTTGATTTAAAAGGCGAGGCAAGACCGAGAAAAGGATTGGCTAATAATATTACCATTAAGAATATCGATTTAAGTTGTGAAACAGCGTTTTCTATTGAAAAATCAGATTTATTTGATTTAAAAGATTTCACTTTTGAAAACTTAAAAATCAAGGCTTTAAAACCAGAAATTGAAAGCTTGAATAACATTCAAAATTTAAAGCAAACCAAAGTCAATGTTACGAAAGTAGCTTCTCTTACGCAATCTTACGATAAAAAAGACGACTCCGACATTGCTGCAAAATAATGAGTTTTTCTTCCAAAATATTCGCTCTTTTATGTGTCTGTTCACAGCTTTTGTTTTTCTCAGTCTAAAGAAATCCAATTCTTAACTGGGAAAGATGCTGAACACACCAAAGAATGGGATTTTTGGATAAATTCTGGCAGAAAATCGGGAAGTTGGAGCAAAATAAACGTGCCTTCTCATTGGGAGCAACAAGGTTTCGGTTCATACAATTACGGTCGAGATTATGTAACTTACGGTAACTTCAAGTTTTACGACGAAACCTGTTTGTACAAACACAAATTCACCGTTCCCAATTCCTGGAAAGGAAAAACCGTCAACATCGTTTTCGAAGGTTCAATGACCGATACCGAAGTTAAAATCAACGGCAAATTGGCTGGAGAAATTCATCAGGGTGCTTTTTATGAGTTTAAATATGATATTTCAGATAAATTAATCTTTGGAAAAGAAAATATTCTTGAGGCTAAAGTTTCAAAAATGTCCGCTGATAAATCGGTCAACAACGCAGAACGTTTAGCAGATTATTGGATTTTGGGCGGAATTTTTCGTCCTGTTTATTTGGAAGCCAATCCTAAAGAATATATTTCATCAACATCAATTGATGCAAAAGCAGACGGAACTTTCCGTTCGAATATTTATTTAAAAGGAGTCAATTCTGTCAACAATTTGAAGGTTGAATTATTCGATATTAAAAATAATTTAATTGGCGAATCTCAGGTTCAAATTCAAAAAGGAGATACTTTAAAACAGATTCAGTTTTCCATTAAAAATCCAAAACTTTGGACGGCAGAAACACCGAATTTATATAAAGCAAAATTCACATTAAATAAAAACAAAAAAATAATCAGCCAAACCGAAGAGAAATTCGGTTTCAGAACCATTGAAATCCGTAAAGGCGACGGAATTTACGTCAACGGAACCAAAATTAAAATGAAAGGTATCAACCGTCACGTATGGTGGCCTGAAACGGGAAGAGCCATTAATAAAAACATTGATTTAATGGACGTTCAGCTCATCAAAGAAATGAATATGAATGCCGTTCGTTGTTCTCATTATCCACCGAATAAATCGTTTTTAAAAATTTGCGATTCTCTCGGTTTATACGTTTTGGATGAATTGGCGGGTTGGCAAAAAAAATACAGCACGGAAGTTGGCAAAAAGCTCGTGAAAGAAATGGTGACGAGAGATGCAAATCATCCATCCATCATTTTCTGGAGCAATGGAAACGAAGGTGGACATAATTTTGATTTGGATGTAGAATTTGCAAAATATGACTTATCCAATCGTCCCGTTATTCACGCTCATCACAAACCAGGAAATGCTTTCAATGGAATCGACTGCAATCATTACGAAGATTATTACAGCACAAAAAAAATCCTCGAAGGCGAAAATATTTATATGCCGACCGAGTTTCTCCACGCACAGGATGACGGTGGCGGCGGAACTTCTTTAGCCGATTATTGGGAACTTCACTGGAATTCCAAAAAAGGAGCAGGAGGTTTTCTTTGGGCTTTTGTGGATGAAGGCTTGGTGCGAATGGATTTCAGTAATCAGATTGATGTGAATGCAATCAATGCACCAGACGGAGTTTTGGGGCCACATCGTGAAAAGGAAGGAAGTTTTTATGCCATCCGTGAAATTTACAGTCCGATAAAAATTGAATTGAAAACTCTTCCTGTTGATTTTAATGGAAATATTCCCGTTGAAAACCGCTATCATTTTACCAATGTAAATGAAATTCAATTTGAATGGAAACTGGTCAATTTTAAAACACCATTTTCTTCAGAATCGGGTTTTGATATCATTAAAACTGGAAAAGCAGATTCACCAAATATTCAACCAACTGAAAAAGGAAATATCAATTTAAATTTTCCTGCAAAATGGAAAGAAAATGAAGGTTTATTATTGACAGCGACTGATTCGTTCGGGAAAGACATTTACACCTGGACTTGGAAAATCAAATCGAATGATGAGATTTCAAAACAGTTTTCAAAGTCTTTAATCAAAGAAAATCCTGTTTCAGTTGTAGAAAATGATTCTTTATTTGTTTTAAAATCGGACGAAAAAGAATTCGCCATTGGTAAAAAAGACGGATTATTAAAATCAGTGATTGTCGACAAAAAAGGCAAAAAAATGACCTTCAAAAACGGACCAATTTTCGTGAACGGAACGATGGAATTATCTTCCATAAAATCTTTTGCAGAAGGAAAAAATCAACTGATTGAAGTCAATTATAAAAACGGAAATAAAATAATCTGGAAACTCAATCCAAATGGAATTTTAGAATTAAATTATGAATATTCTTTGTCTGGAGATTATCAATTTTCAGGGGTGAGTTTTGATTATCCAGAAAATTACGTCATCAATGCAAAATGGCTCGGAAAAGGTCCGTATCACGTTTGGAAAAACCGTTTGCAGGGACAGACTTATAATGTTTGGCAGAATTTAAAAAATTCAACGCGAACCGGACAATCGCCGTGGATTTATCCTGAATTCAAAGGCTATTCCGATGACGTTTCGTGGTTGCAGCTGGATACTGCAGAAGGAAAAATAACGGTCGGGACAAAGGAAGAAAAAATGTTCGTAAGACTTTTCGATTTTTACGGAATTTATGGAGCGGAAGGTTATCCGAAATTGCCAAGCGGGAATATTTCTTTCCTCGATGCGATTCCGCCGTTGGGAACTGTTTTGGCGTTTAACATTAACGATAAAACCGAATCTCTAGGACCGGAAAGTGAATTGAATCATTTGGACGGAACTTTTAAAAGAACTTTATATTTCTGTTTCGGATTGCCGGATTTGGGTGATGAAAATAAACAATTTACAATGCCGAAAGAAAATATTTTAACCGATTAATGATGAAGAATATTGCCATCTTTTTATCGTTTTTTATCTGCTCGGTTATCTTCGGACAGCAAACCACTTTCAAATTTGATTTTGGTGGCGAAAGAGTGGAAAAAGGTTTTATTCCTATCGCATCAACTTCAAAATTCAATAGAAAAATTGGTTATGGATTTATGGATGTTTCCGGATTGAAAACTGTTGATAACGGCGGAAATGCTTTGAAAGAAGATTTTATCACAAGCGATAAACCGTTCTATTTTTCGGTGGCGATTCCTGAAGGAAATTATGATATTCAATTAAATCTTGGCGATTCTAAAGGAACTTCCGAAACAACTGTTCGTGTCGAAAACCGCCGTCTAATGCTGAATGATGTTAAAACAAAACAAGGCGAAATTGTTGAAAAGCAAATTACCGTCCACGTTAAAGACAGCATTATCCGAAATCAGAATGGAATTCAAATTGGAATTGTAAAATTAAAGCCAAGAGAAACAAAATATCTGCATTGGGACAATCTATTGACTATTGAATTTAATGATAAAGCTCCGAAAGTTTGTTCGGTCATTATTCAACCCAACAAAACAGCTAAAACTATTTTCATCACTGGAGATTCGACGGTTGTTGATGCACAATATGAACCTTGGGCATCTTGGGGACAGATATTGCCGTATTTTTTTGTTCCAAATGAAGTGGTTATCGCCAATTATGCAGAAAGTGGAGAAACTCTAAAAGCCTTTGAAGACCGACACAGAATTGATAAAATCTGGAATAAAATAAAGCCTGAAGATTACATTTTTATTCAGTTTGGACACAATGACCAAAAAGCGGGAAACAGCACAAAGTCCGGTTACAGAAAGAGATTAAAAGAGTGGGTTTTGAAAGCTAAAAGTTTAGGAGCGATTCTAATTTTAGTCACTTCAATGAACCGCAGAGTTTTTGATGAAAACAATAAAATCGTCAATACTTTAGATGACTTTCCAGATGCGATGAGAGAAATTGCCAAACAAGAAAAAGTTGATTTAATCGATTTAAATGCGTTAAGCAAAACATTATTCGAAGCAATGGGACCAGAAAATGCGAAGAAAGCATTCGTGTATTATCCAGCCAATTCTTATCCCAATCAGCCAACAGCTTTGGCAGATGACACGCATTTCAGTCCTTACGGAGCTTACGAATTGGCAAAATGTGTTGTAAAATCAATTGTAGACCAGAACTTACCTTTGAAGAAATATATTTCAAAAAATTATAGAAATTTTAACCCCAATAAACCCGATGATGTTGACAAATTCCACTGGCCGGAATCTGTTTTTATGGAATCTTTAAAACCTGATGGGAATTGAAAAACATAAACAAAAATCTTTGATTTTTTAAACTAATGTGTTCTTTTCAAAATCCGAATCACAAAACTCCAAATAACTAATGTGTTAAAAAACTTTTGAGACTTTTGTGGTTAAATAAAAAGTAAAAAATGAATATCAAAAATATCATAAAAATAAGCGTTCTCTGTTTTGCCTTCGGAAATCTTTCCGCACAGAATCCGTGGCCAAAAACCACCGAGACCGCAAAACCGTGGACACGTTGGTGGTGGATGGGGAGCGCTGTGAACGAAAAAGGTTTAGACAAACAGTTGGCAACCCTTTCAAAATCAGGTTTTGGTGGAGTAGAAATTGTCCCGATTTACGGAGCGAAAGGATTTGAGAATAAATACATCAATTACCTTTCTCCGGAATGGATGAAGATGCTACAATTCACGACTGATAAAGCAAAAAGTCTAAATATGGGCGTTGATATGTCGGTTGGAACGGGCTGGCCAATTGGTGGACCACAAGTGAGTGAAAACGATGCAGCAACCAAGATGATTGTCCAGACTTACGATATTCAGTCGAATGAAAAATTTTCAGAAAAAATTGTTCTTAAAGACGAAAAACAGAAGAATTTAAAATCAATAAAACTGGATATCGTAACTGCTTATAATGAAAAAAATGAAGCGGTAGTTTTAACGGATAAAATCAATGCAGACGGAACTTTAAACTGGAAACCAACCCCTGGAAAATGGACAATCTACGCCGTTTTTGTATGTAAAACTTTGCAAAAAGTAAAACGTGCTGCTCCGGGTGGCGAAGGATTTACATTAGACCATTTTTCGCCAACTGCGACGAAAGATTATCTGAAAACTTTTGACAAAGCTTTTGGAAATTCAAATTATGGAATCCGTTCGTTTTTTAATGACAGTTATGAAGTTTACAATGCGGATTGGACATCGGATTTTAAAGAAGAATTTAAGAAGAGACGCGGTTATGATTTAAGTCCCTACATCAAATATTTGGTGGGAAATGAAGAAAATGAAATCGTTGGAAGAATAAAATCCGATTACAGAGAAACGATGAGCGAACTGATTTTGAATCGTTTTACCAAGGATTTCTCGGATTGGGCTCATTCAAAAAACTCTAAAAATACCAATCAAGCACACGGTTCGCCAGGGAATTTATTGGATTTATACGCTGCAGTCGATATTCCTGAATCTGAAACTTTCGGAAGCACGCCTTTCGATGTTATTGGTTTGAAAAGAGATAGTGCAGATATTCAGAAATCTGATGTTCCGGATATTAATATGTTGAAATTTTCTTCTTCGGCAGCGAATGTGATGGGCAAAAAATTGATTTCAAACGAAACCTTCACTTGGTTGACTGAGCATTTCAAAACCTCTTGGTCACAAGCAAAACCGGAAGTAGAGCAGGTTTTTTTATCGGGAATCAATCACGTTTTTTATCACGGAACGACGTACACTCCGGCAGATGTGAAATTTCCGGGATGGCTTTTTTATGCGTCGACCAATTTTGTTCCTGAAAACAGTTTATGGTCACATTTAACAGGTTTAAATTCTTACGTTGCGAGAACTCAAAGTGTTTTGCAAAGTGGAAAATCGGATAATGAACTGTTGATTTACTGGCCGGTTTACGACCAATGGGCAAGTCCGAAAGGGAAGGATGTGGCGTTTAAAATTCACAATATTGAAAAATGGCTTCAGCCAACTGAGTTTTATAAAAATCTTGATAAATTGGGAAAATCAGGATATTCTCTGGATATGGTTTCCGATAAAATGATTGGCGAAGCAAAATTGGATAATCAAAATATTCAGATTTCAAAAGAGGGTGGTTCTTACAAGGTTTTGATTGTCCCTCAGCTTGATTATTTGCCTGAAACGACTTTAAAAAACATTTTAAATTTAGCTCAAGACGGCGCATCAGTTATATTTCAAAACGAGCCGAAAAATATTCCCGGATTTTTTGAAGCTGAAAAAAGAAAATCAGATTTACAAACTTTATGGAAATCAATTCCTTTCCAGCAAAATGGAAATTTAAAACTAGCTACATTCGGAAAAGGAAAAATTGTTTTGAGTTCTGAAGTTGAAAAAGGTTTGGAATATTTAAAAATTGAAAGAGAAAAACTAACTGAATCAGGATTGAAATTCGTCAGAAGACAGTTCGATGGTGGAAAATATTACTACATCGTCAACCACAATTCGAAAGACATTAATCAAAATATCCCTTTGAATTATATTGGAAAACAAGTCGTTTTAATGAATCCTGAAAATGGAAATTACGGAATTGCAGAGGCTCAGTATAATTTGGTTAAAGTTCAACTGAAATCAGGCGAATCTTTAATTATAAAAACTTTTGAAATTGCTGATAACTCAATTTCAAAATGGAATTATGTTGGAAATACAGAAGCTCCAATCGTTTTAAATCAACCTTGGAATTTATCTTTCAAAGAAGGTGGTCCCGAACTTCCGAAATCTAGAACATTAACGAAGCTTCAACCTTGGACGAACTTCACAGAAGATGTTTCAACGCAAAGCTTTTCGGGAACTGGAATTTATACAACAACTTTAAATTTAAAAAAGAAAAATGCAGATGATTATCAGTTGAAATTTGATAAACTCTACGAAAGTGCAAAAGTGGTTGTCAACGGACAAGACGCTGGAATTGTGTGGAGCAATCCATTTGAAATTAACGTCGGAAAATATCTGAAAAAAGGGAAAAATACCATTCAAATCGAGGTCAGTAATTTGATGGCCAACCGAATCCGATATATGGATAAAAATAAAATCGAGTGGCGAAATTATCACGAAATTAACTTTGTGAATATTAACTATAAGCCGTTCGATGCATCCAATTGGAAAGTACAACCTTCGGGATTGGATGGCGAAATTCAATTAATTCCTGTATATTACTCAAAATAATTTCAATGACAGTCGGCAATTAACAATCTTTGTGTTCTTAGTTGAGTTTACGCCTTCGCGAACTTAAAAACAGTTAGTAGTTAAAAAAACTTTGCGGACTTTGCGATTAAAATTAGAGAGAAATAAATTGAATTAAAATATTAATTAAAGATTTATGAATAAAAATATCGTAAAAACATTAGCATTAGGAACCCTATTGGCATTCGGTTTTTCCAATGCTCAAAACAAACCGAAAGTCGTCTTAGACAACTTTTTCAACAACGAAAAAAGAGAAAATAAAGAAACCAAAGCTTTGGAATCTTGGCATTATACGTGGAACGATACCACCAACGGAGGATTTTCTTTGTTGGGCGAAATCTTCCAGGAACAAGGTGCAGAAATCAGCACTTTGACAACCGCTCCATCAAAAAATGACTTAAAAAATGCTAATATTTACATCATCGTAGATGCCGATATTGACAAAGAAGCGTACGGTGGAAAAGCCAATTTAATCGATGCAAAATCAATTAAAAACCTTGAAAAATGGGTGAAAAAAGGTGGCATTTTGGTTTTGTTGAGCAATGATAAAGGCAATTCAGAATTTGAACATTTCAATCATTTAGCAAATAAATTCGGAATTCATTTTAATGAAGACAGCTACAATAGAGTTCAGAAAAGGGAATTTGAACAAGGAAAAGTAATGGTTCCTGCCGGAAACGAAATTTTCTCTGAGCAAAAGTTATATATGAAAGAAGTGGCGACGGTTTCCGTGAAAAGCCCTGCAAAAGAATTTTTGTCCGCAGAAGGCAAAAACATTGCAGCCATCGCAAAAATCGGCAAAGGAACTGTTTTCGCATTGGGCGACCCGTGGTGCTACAACGAGTATATCGACGGCAAAAAATTACCAGCAGATTTTACCAATTATCAGGGAACTGAAGAATGGGTAAAGTGGTTATTGAAGCAGGTTTCCACAAAATAATCAAATATGTGCAATCGATTGAAATTTTGAGGTTGGAATAATTAGGGCAGCTTTTCCGCCTTCCGTTCCCGCTTTTTTGCTCGTCGTTTCTCCTAGCAAAAAGAGCTCCACTCAAGTCGGGCTGCGAGAGATTCAACGTTCAAAATTTTATCATTAGGGTATTTGTCATTCTGACGAAGGAAGAATCTCACCAGAAAAATTGAGATTCTTCACTGCATTTCATTTCGTTCAGAATGACATTACGAAAAGTATTAGTTTATAAAAGCATTAAGCCAAACTTATTAAAAGCAAAGATTTATGAAAATCAAATACATATTCATTACATCCGCCATTTTTCTTTCGCAAACATTCTTTGCCCAAAGACAAATGGAATACCTGAAAAGAGGAATTGTTGCCATTCCTGCAGATTCAGGCGTTTTTGTGAGTTGGCGTTTGTTGGGAACGGAAGTTCAGAATACTCAGTTTGACTTGTATAGAGTAGAAAATAATCAGACCAAAAAGCTGAATGAAAAACCGTTACTCAACGAGACGAATTTTTTAGATAAAACCGCTGATAAAGGAAAAAATTACACCTATTTCGTAAAATCAAACACCCAAAATCAGGACGTTGACCAAGATTTTGCAAAATATACAGCGAATCAAAAACCTTACTTTTCAATTCCTTTGAAAACTCCACAAGGTTATACCCCGAATGACGCTTCGGTTGCTGATTTGGATGGTGACGGAGAATACGAAATCATTCTGCATCAAACAGGAAGGTCAAAAGATAACAGTCAGAAAGGAGAAACTGACCCGCCAATTATTCAGGCTTATAAACTTAACGGAACGTTTTTATGGGAAATTAATTTGGGCAAAAACATCAGAGAAGGAGCGCATTATACACAATTTTTAGTCTATGATTTAGACCAAGATGGCAAAGCGGAAATTGTAATGAAAACCGCCGACGGAAGCAAAGATGGAAATGGAAAATATATTGGCGACCCAACCAAAAATTACGTCAACGAAAACGGAATGATTCTTTCAGGACCCGAATTTCTGACAGTTTTTGACGGACAGACTGGAGCAGAAATTAATACTGTTAATTATGAAGTTCCAAGATTTGCAGGAAGTTTGAATCCAACCAACGAACAGATGACCGAAACTTGGGGCGATGCAAAGGGAAATCGCATCGACCGATTTTTAGGAGCTGTTGCTTACCTCGATGGAAAGACTCCAAGCGTAATTATGTCCAGAGGTTATTACACGAGAACAGCTATTGCAGCTTGGGATTTTAAAGATAAAAAACTAAGTCTTCGTTGGCTTTTTGATACCGAAAGTTCCGAAGAAAACAAAAAATATAGAGGTCAGGGAAATCACAACCTTAGTATTGCTGATGTCGATAACGATGGGAAAGACGAAATTATTTTCGGTGCAATGACCGTTGATGACGACGGAAAAGTATTGAACAGTACAGGTTACGGTCACGGTGATGCTTTGCACGTCGGAGATTTAGACCCTTCGAATCCGGGATTGGAAATTTTTGATATTCAGGAAAGATTTGATGATGCGGGAGCACATTTCAGAGATGGAAAAACAGGAAAAGTGTTGTGGAAACTACCTTCTTTAAAGTATAGTAAAGACAGCAAGTTTCAAGGACCGGGACGAGGTTTATCATTAAATATTGACCCTCGTTATGAAGGTTCAGAATCTTGGGCAGCAGGAGCAGGAGTAAAAGGTCTTTACAATGCGAAAGGAAATAAAATAAGTGATAAAAATCCACCTGCTAATATGGGGATTTATTGGGACGGAGATTTTCTGAGCGAAATTTTAGACGGAACTGTTGTTTCAAAATGGGATTGGAAAAATTCAAAATCTAATATCATATTTGATGCTAAAAATTATCAGTGCGAATCGAATAACGGAACGAAGAAAAATCCGTCTTTGGTTGCCGATTTATTCGGAGACTGGCGTGAAGAAGTGATGTACAGGACTGCCGACAATCAGGAGTTGAGAATTTTCAGTACAACGATTCCTACAAAACATCGATTGTATACTTTGATGCATAATCCGCAGTACCGTTTGAGTATTGTCTGGCAAAATGTAGGCTACAATCAACCGCCACATACAGATTATTATTTGGATGAATCGATTAAAGAAATGCCAAAACCTAATATTATAACCACAAAAGTCACAAAAGATTTTTAAAACCAATTATTGATTTAAAGCTTATGATTCGCGTTTTGCCAGTTCACAAAAGTTTTATAAATCAAAGATTTTCATTACTTGCTTTTATAAGCGATAGCGGCTTTGTGAGACAGGTTGCATTTTTTGTTAAAAAACTGAGTACGCTTCGTGTTCAAATAATTCAATAATAATTAGAAAAAGAAAATAAATATATACCTATGAAAAAGCTATTCACTACAGGTTTTTTAGCACTCATCATCGGAGGTTTGACTTCCTGTTCGTTACAGAAAAATACAGCGTCAAAAGTTGAATTACCCAATAAAAAAGAAGTTTTAGAAGTTTCTAGACGAGCCAATCAATATTTTATGAATAAGTGGCCCGATACCAAAAAGGAGATTGTCGGAAAAAAAGTCTGGCCGAGTAATCTTTGGACGAGAGCGGTTTACTATGAAGGATTAATGGCTCTCTATTCCGTAGACCCAGAAAAGGAATATTACGATTATGCGATGTCGTGGGCAAACAATCACAACTGGGAATTACAACGTGGAACTTACACACGAAACGCCGACCACCAGGCTTGTGGACAGACCTATCTAGATTTGTATGAAATCGACGGAAGAAAAAATCCGGAAAGAATCAAAAATGTGAAAGCGGCGATGGACAGTATGATTGCCACCAATAAAGTGGATGATTGGTGGTGGATTGATGCACTTCAGATGTCGATGCCTATTTTTACGAAATTAGGAAGAATCACCGGTGAGCAAAAATATTTTGACAAAAATTATGAAATGTACGCCCACACAAAATACAGAGAAGGCGGAAATGGTCTTTACAATCAGGCGGACAAAATCTGGTGGCGTGACAAAAGTTTTCTTCCACCATACAAAGAACCCAATGGGGAAGATTGTTATTGGAGCCGTGGAAATGGCTGGGTAGTGGCAGCTTTGGCGAAAACTTTACAGGATACACCTAAAACTGACCCGCATTATCAGGAATATCTTCAGGATTATAAAGATTTGTTGGCGGCTTTGTTGCCGATTCAGCGGGAAGACGGTTTTTTGGAACGTGAGTCTTCATGACCCGACGAATTTTGGCGGAAAAGAAACAACAGGAACGGCACTTTTCGTGTACGGAATGGCGTATGGCGTTAATAATAATTTAATTGACAGAGAAACTTACCTTCCGGTTTTGGTGCAAGCCTGGAACGCGATGGTAAAAGATTCTGTGCAGCCGAACGGATTTTTAGGCTGGGTTCAGGGAACTGGAAAAGAGCCGAAAGACGGTCAGCCTTTAGCGGTGGATAAAGTCCCGGATTTTGAAGATTACGGTTTGGGTTGCTTTTTATTGGCTGGAAGTGAAGTTTATAAGTTGAAATAAATTGTAATTTTTCCTGAATAATTAAGACTTGATAATGCAAATTGTTAAGTCTTTTTTGTTGATTTTAAACTAACCATAAACAAATATTACTATATTAAAATTGAATATTATTGAGTTTTATTGCTCAATTTCGGAAATTGCAGATGCTTTGTTTTAATCATAAAATGCATCTAACTCTCAAGTAAATAGAATGTTAATTGATTTATACAAAAAATTATAAAAAGTCTTATTTTTCCAAAGTTTAGGCATGACAGTACAAGATGCGCAATCGATTCCATCTTGGTAATTTTCAGCTTCTACCAATACAATAATTATGAATGCATTATTAGGAGTTTTATTTCATTTCTTGGGTGGTTTTTCTTCAGGAAGTTTTTATTTACCGTATAAAAAGGTAAAAGGCTGGTCTTGGGGAAACATACTGGTTGATAGGAGGAGTTTTTTCCTGGATTATTGTTCCGCCACTCGCAGCATTTCTTACGATACCCAATTTCTGGGAAATCATTCAGAATGAAAGTTCAGCCATTTTGGGACTTACATTTTTGTTTGGTGCTCTTTGGGGAATTGGTGGTTTTACATATGGTTTAGGCGTTCGCTATAGGTGTAGCATTGGGAAGCAGCATTATTTTAGGACTTTGTATGGTTTTTGGTTCGCTGGTTCCATCAATTTATTATGAATTTTCTCCGCAATCCGGAAAAGATAATATCGGTTTAATGTTTTCCAGCACTTGGGGACAGTTTGTTCTTCTCGGACTTCTGGTCTGTGTTATCGGAATTGTCATCAGCGGAAAAGCGGGTATGATGAAAGATAAAGAGCTGCAGACAGAATCTTCAGATCCTCACGGTGCGGAAGTGAAAACGGAATATAAATTCGGATTGGGATTAACGGTTGCTATTATATCCGGTATTTTGAGCGCATGTTTCAATTTTGGTCTAGAAGCAGGAAAACCGATGGCCAATGTTGCGAATGAAGCCTGGAAATTGGCAAACCCAAATCAGGGTGAATTTTTGTTTCAAAATAATGTGACCTATATTGTTGTTCTTTGGGGCGGAATGGCTGTCAATCTGATCGGCTGTTTATATTTAGCTTTTAAAAATAACTCATTTACCGATTATACGAAGAGCAATGTTCCCACTTCAAAGAATATTTTCTTTTGTGCACTTGCCGGAACAATGTGGTATCTGCAGTTTTTCTTCTACGGAATGGGAGAGAGCAAGATGGGAAATGGGGCAAGTTCCTGGATTCTTCATATGGCGTTTATTATTTTAATTGCCAATCTTTGGGGTGTCATCATCAAAGAATGGAAAGGTGTTTCCAAAAAGACTATTACTACAATTTCCGTAGGAATGATTGTTTTGCTTATCTCCATTTTGATTGTGGGCTATGGGAACTCTTTGAGATAACTTACATTAATATCATTCACATTACCTTTATATAGTTTCATTTTTGTAAGACACTGATAAAGATCAGTGTCTTTTTTTTGTATAATTTAAGTTTTTTTGCAAATGTTTTTATTTAATTGATAAAAGTCATCAAATTAACTGCTTATGAATTTTAAATATTATTATGGATTTAGTAATTGATTTAATATTTAAAAAGATTTTATTAGTAAATGTTCATAAATAATTAATATAAATTAAGAATTTAGTAATGCAGGATATTGCAGGATGCCAAAATTTTTCCAACGATGTACTTTGGCTACATAATAATTAATATAAATAAAAATTAATACATGTCTTTAATAATTAAACACAAGGATGTAAAGCGAATAGTGTTTCCGGCATTTTTGCTTTCATCAAGTTTCTTCTGGGGACAGAAGGCTGTAAGTGATACTGCAAAAACAGACACTAAAGATATTGAAGAGGTTGTCGTTATCGGTTACGGTAAAGTAAAAAAGTCAGATCTTACCGGATCTGTTTCCTCAGTATCTGCAAAAGAGCTTGCTGCAACTCCTGCGATGAACGCTTTACAGGCTTTACAGGGAAGAGCAGCCGGTTTGAATATTGTTACTGCAGGTGGAGCACCGGGAGCCGGAGCAAATGTAACGATTCGTGGTGGTGCATCGATTACTCAGGGTACAGAACCATTGTATATTGTAGATGGTTTTCAGTTGGATAATGCTTTAAATATTATTAATCCAAATGATATTGAGAGTATCGATGTGTTGAAAGGAGCTTCAGCAATTGCCATCTACGGAGCACGAGGATCTAATGGTATTATTGTTATTAAAACAAAAAGCGGGAAAAAAGGAAGAACGACTATTCAATATAATTCTTTCATGTCATTTGATATGCTTTCTAAAAAGCTTGATATGATTTCTAATACAGAACAGTTTGTAAAGTATCAATATGAAATGGCGCAGCTGCAAGGTAAAACAGGACAGTGGAGCAGTGTATTCAATAATAATCTTGCGACAGATTCTCCGGGTTTTTATACAGGGGTTTTTAACAGAATAGCTAATCAATATGGTTCTGAAAAAGGACTGGATTGGCAGGAGAAAGTTTTGGGAGGAACAGGATTGACCCAGAATCATAACCTTAATTTTTCGATGGGTACTGAAAAAACTCAGGCTTTCATCAGTTATAACTACAATAAACAAGAAGGATTACTGAATAATTATAGTGAAACACGAAACTCTCTTCGTGCCAATATCAATTCAGAACTTCGCAAGGGTGTAAGAGTAGATTTCAATACGATGTTTAATTCTAATTCTACGAATGGAGGAGGAGCATATTCAGGAATGAAAAAAATCTTGCTTCAGCCAATCACAGGTGGAACATTATTCACTCAGGATGAACTATTCAATACCCAGACTTATCCGGATTTTTCTGGTTTGGAACCAAGTTTTGATACTGAAAATCCTTACATCGAAACAAACGCTTCAACTTCTAACACGCGTTTAAGAACATTTATCGCCAATGCAGGTGTAGAAATAGATTTCCTTAAACATTTTACATTCAGAACAGCAGGTCAGTACAGTTGGAACAATACAAAAGCAACGGCTTTTTCTGATGAAAATTCCAGAGCCTTTCTTACGGATCCTATAAATACCGGAATCAATGGAAGAATAGCAAATAGTGAGTCTTACAGATATCAGATCACAAATACAGTAAATTATAACAATACATTTAACGATAAACATAAGGTTAATATATTAATAGGTAATGAGATTGTTTATTCGCAGTCAGAAAGCAACATGATGAGGCTGATAAAGTTTCCTTTTCCTAATTTTGGTTTAGATGATATCAGTACATCAACGGTTGCCGAAAAATCATCTGATAGAAGCAGCAATAGCTTACTTTCCTATTTCGGAAGGGTAAATTATACGTACGATGACCGCTATTTGCTAACTGCAACAGTAAGAAGAGACGGATCTTCAAAATTTGCTAAAAATACAACCTGGGGCGTATTTCCTTCGGTAGCTGCAGCCTGGAGAGTTTCTCAGGAAAACTTCTGGCAGGATTCAAAAATTAATAATTTTATTAATGATTTGAAACTCAGATTTGAATACGGTGTTACAGGAAACAATGATATAGGAAACAATCTCTTTATCACGAATTTTGCACTTACAGATTATCCTATAAATAATACTCCGGGAAATCCTGCGTACGTTACGAGCAGTAATTTGGGTAATTCTAATCTTAAATGGGAAGAATTGAAATCCACAAACCTCGGGGTTGATATTGCATTGTTCAATAATAGAATAAAGTTAACATCCGAATGGTATAATAACAATGTTAGCGGAATGCTTCTACAGAGCGTGCTTCCTGCCTCTTCAGGCTACTCAAGACAATACCAGAATATTGGTGCTCTTAGAAACAGAGGTATGGAATTTACATTAAATACAGTTAATTTGAGGTCTGAAAATTTTAGATGGTCAACAGATTTTAATATTGCCTTTAATAAATCTAAAGTATTATCTCTGGAAAATAATATTACCTCCAAAACCTTCAGTGTAGGAAGTAACAGAGCGGGTGTGGTTACCTATTATGCTACAGTCGGTGAGGAGTTGGGTGATATGTATGGATATATTTATCAGGGTGTTTATACAACAGACGATTTTATACAAAATTCCGATGGATCTTTAACGCTTAAAAACGGTGTCGTAAAACCTGCTACAGGAACACCAAAACCGGGAGATATGAAATTTGCTGCTGATAATGAGGCAGGTGATCAGTTTACCAGAAAGATGGTGAAAATCGGTAATGCTACACCGAATTTTATTGGAGGTATTTCTAATAACTTTTCTTATAAAGGATTTGATCTTGGTATTTTTATGAAATTTAGTGTCGGAGGTGATGTATATAATGCTACAAAACACAGCTTAAGCCCTTATGCTCTTTTTCAGAATACTCCATCAGAATTTGGAGATAATTATTACAGGTTAATAGATCCTTTAACAGGACAGCAAGCGACTTCTCTCAACAGATTGAAAGAACTGAATCCGGATGAAGGTTCTCGTCTGTGGAGTTTATCAAATACAAATGGAACATATATCACATATCCTTCATCTTATTACGTTGAGGACGGCTCTTATTTAAGAATCGCACAAGTTACTTTAGGATATTCATTTCCGAAAGATTTCCTGAGTCATGTAATGCTAACGAATGCCAGAATTTATGCAACCGTAAACAACTTAGCAACAATTACAGGTTACTCAGGATATGACCCAGAAGTTACCGCAGCAAGTGGGGTGGCTATAACGCCCGGATACGATAGCTCTACCTTCCCAAGATCAAGAAGTTATGTTATTGGAATTAATCTAACATTTTAACACTTAGAAAAATCATGGAAAATATATTAAAAAAACAATCTACACTTCGAAAAGCTTTACTTATTTCAACAATATTAAGCATTTCTCTTACCACTAATTCTTGTAGTGATGATTTTCTGGATCAGCCATCATATAATACTGCTGATGCAGAATCTGTATTTGCCAACATAGAAACTGCAGAAATGTTTGTACAAGGCTGCTACAGAGGCTTAATACCTACAGAAATGTTTTATCAGCTGGGTGCAGGAGATACCGTTACGCACTCTAACGAAGCAGCGAATAATTCGAAATATAATATTTGCAACTACAATTATGACGCATATACACCGTTTACTGTTACCGGAATCTATGCGGCTATGTATGCCGTAATCGAAAGAACGAATATCGCTATCAGCAAACTTTCGGAAATGGGGGCAAGTCCTAAAAGAGATGCTCTTTTGGCAGAAGTGAAGGCAATCCGGGCATTTTGCTATCATAATCTGATCAGAGTTTATGGCGATGTACCGGCTGTATGGGAACCTTTGGAAAAACTTGATCCAAATGATCCCAATACCTTTTATCCAAAAAGAACTTCCAGAGATATAATCTATGATAGGATAGTTGGAGATCTTCAGGAAGCAGCAGCTATTGCTCCCACGCTTTCACAAAGTGGTTTTGGTACAACAGAAAGACTGAGCAAAGAAGGCATTAATGCACTTTTAGGTAAAATTGCTCTTCATGCTGCAGGATATTCATTACGTTGGGATCTCAATACTTCAAGTCCCGGAATGGTTTCGCGTCGTCCGGATAATGCAAGAGTACAACAATTGTATCAGATTGCTGATAATGCACTTGCTGCTGTTATCAATGGTGGTACTAAAAGTCTTGTTCAGAGTGGAGGTGGCAAAAGTGGTTTTGAAAACTTATGGTTTAATTTCGACAGAAGAAACTTTAGTGCTGTAAATTCAGAAATGCTTTGGCATATTGCATCTTTAGGACAGAATACAAATTCTGCATTTCAAGTTTACGCACATCCTGGCTATCGAGGTGGAGTGTTTGGATCTCGATCTTCACAACATTTTATTTTACCAACATATTATTTATCTTTTAATGCAGCAGATACAAGAAGAGATGTAACCTGTACTTCCTACAGTGTTTATTTTTTAAATAATGGTTCTGCTACCGATACTTGGGTCGATGTAGGGACTACATATTCAGCAATTATGCCGGGGAAATTCAGACTTTCATGGTGTGTTGATCCTCAAGCGGCAGCAGATCGTAACCTGAATATACCGCTTATAAGATATTCTGACGTACTTTTGATGTATGCTGAAACCCAAAATTATCTTAATTCTGGTCCTACCGCTGCAGGAAATGCAGCTTTAATGGCAGTTCGTAATCGTGCCAATGTCGGATCTTTACCTATTCCTTCAGGACAGGCTGCTTACCAGCAAATGTTGGTGCAGGAAAGAAAGTGGGAATTTGCAGGAGAATTTAATCTGCGTACCGACTTAATCAGAATGAATAGCTTAGCATCCGAGATTAACAATACCAGACAAGCGATGAAAGATTTGTCTAATAAAACAGGGCAATATGCAAATACAGCTGTTTATCGTTTGTATAAATTTCATAAAAATCCTCAGGTATATGGTGATCCGTTCTTGGCATTACCCTATATTGAAATCACAAATCCGGCAGAAATAGCAGTTATTACAAATGTTCCTACAAATTCTGCCAATTTCAATGCTTATCAGACTTCTTTGCTTCCAATTCTTGCAGCTCATGGCCAGACTGTAGCTACAGGTGATAAATGGTATCCTACCCAAATGTTCCAGGCTTATACAAGTACTTTCAATGGGAATGCAAGAAAAGCCGTAGGATTTACCGGTGGATTTAATCAGTTAGGAATGGGTGGAAACATGTATCAAAAACCTTTTGGGGTAGCCGAAAACGGAGGTACTTATCCGGTATGGATCGAAGGAAACGGAGACGGTTTATTCTGGGGATTCCAGGCTAATAAAACAGAACTGCTTCCTTTTGCAGCACAATCTGCTGGTCATCCGATGATTGATAATCCCAATCTGACGCAGCTTCCAGGCTATTAATTAATTATTAAACAATCACCAATCATTATATTAATATTATTTAATCTGATGAAATTACCGTACAGCTGAACTGAAACGTGATAAATATCATTATGAACTGATCTTTAAATAATCGGTTCAGCAGTATAGTACGGGATGCTGTAGACAATGCTACAGTCTAAATTTGGGTTAAAATTCAGAAACAAAAAGAAAACAAATGGAAAACGTAAAGACTTTCAAATACGTAGATTATTTATGGGACGAAACTAAAGCCGCTTCATTCGGAGACGATCAGGTAGCTTTGTTTTTATACCGTTCAAACATATTAGGCGCAGATCTTAGAATTACCAATTATGGTGGTGGAAATACAAGCTGTAAAACCATTGAAAAAGATCCGCTTACCAATGAAGAGGTTGAAGTTATGTGGGTAAAAGGTTCTGGTGGCGACATTGGAACTTTAACAAGAAAAGGAATCGCAGGTCTTTACACAGAAAGATTGAGAAATCTTAAAAACGTTTACGAAGGTTTGGCAGACGAAGACAGAATGGTAGGATTATTCGATCATTGTATTTTTGATCTGGATAGCAAAGCTCCTTCTATTGATACGCCTCTTCACGGTTTACTTCCATTTAAGCATATCGATCACCTTCATCCTGATGCTCTCATTGCAGTTGCTGCCGCTAAAGACAGTGAGGCAATTACCAAAGAAATCTGGGGAGATACAATGGGTTGGGTTTCTTGGCAACGTCCTGGTTTTGATTTAGGGTTACAGTTGGAAAAATGTTTAAATGAAAATCCGGGAATCAGAGGAATTGTTTTGGGAAGCCACGGATTGTTTACTTGGGGAGATACTTCTTACGAATCATATATGAACAGTCTGGAGGTCATTGAAATGGCTTCTGAATATATCGCTAAAAAAATTGAAGAAAACGGACAGGTTTTTGGCGGACAAAAAGTAGAATCTCTTCCTGCTGGAGAACGTAAAAACAAAGCGGCTCAGTTAATGCCGTTGTTGAGAGGATTAGCTTCTTCCGAAAACAGAATGGTGGGTCATTTTACAGATAGCGATGTCGTGTTGGAGTTCATCAACAGTAATGATTTGGAAAGACTGGCTCCAATGGGAACATCTTGTCCGGATCACTTTCTAAGAACAAAAATTCAGCCTTTGGTGCTGACTTTAGATAAAAATGAAGATTTAAGCGATTCTAAAGCTGTTTTAGAAAAATTAAATCCACTTTTCGAACAATACAGACAGGAATACAAAGAATATTACGAAAACTGCAAACATCCAAACAGTCCTGCAATGCGTGACCCGAATCCGGTGATCATTATTTATCCTGGAGTGGGAATGTTCAGTTTCTCAAAAGATAAACAGACGACACGTGTTGCCAGTGAATTTTATGTCAATGCGATCAACGTAATGCGTGGTGCTGAAGCTATTTCAGAATACACTTCATTACCAAGACAGGAAGCTTTTTGATATTGAATATTGGTTATTGGAAGAAGCAAAACTTCAGAGAATGCCCAAAGAAAAGCCTTTGTCAAGAAAAATTGCGATTGTAACCGGAGCCGGTGGTGGAATCGGACAGGCAATTGCTGATAAAATGGTTCAGGAAGGTGCTGTTGTGGTTTTTCACAGATCTTAATAAGGAAGCTGCAGAATCTGTCACGGCAAAATATAGCAAAGATCAGGCAATCGCTGTTCAGTGTGATGTTACCAGCGAAGAAGGAATTGCCAATGCATATAAAGAAGCAGTTTTGGCGTTCGGTGGAGTAGATATTATTGTGCATTCTGCAGGTTTGGCTATTTCTAAATCTTTGGAAGAAACTACAACAAAAGACTGGGATTTATTAGAAAATGTTTTGGTAAAAGGTCAGTTTATGATGGCTAAAAACGGAACCGAAATCTTCAAAAAGCAAAATTTTGGGGGGGACATCGTAAATATCGCCAGTAAAAACGGATTAGTTGCAGGACCAAATAACGTAGCTTACGGTACTGCAAAAGCAGCGCAGCAACACATGACAAGATTATTGGCGGCAGAATTGGCAGCAGATAAAATACGTGTCAATGTGGTGAATCCGGATGGAGTTATTGTAGGAAGCAAAATCTGGGAAGGAGAATGGGCAGAAGGTCGGGCAAAAGCCAACGGAATTTCTGTTGAAGAACTACCTGCATTTTATGCGAAGAGAAATCTTTTAAATGAAATAATTCTTCCGGAAGACATCGCCAACGGAGTTTTTGCCTGTGTTGCAATTTTAGATAAATCTACAGGAAATATCATCAATGTAGATGGCGGAATGGCAAATGCGTTTCCGAGATAATATTAAAATTTAATCGAAAAAAATATTTAACCACAAATTTATGAATGCTCTTTTTTAATCATAAAACAAAAATCAGCAGTCACTTTTGTCATTCCGTAGGAATCAAAACTCATTAAAATAAAGCCATTACTAAGTTGTTACTTATTATGGATATTCACGAAAGTCTTAAAGAAATTATTCAAACTAGAGAAGTTCAAAAAAGTATAATGAAATTATTTTCAAGAAAAAACACCTTATCTGAACTTTTATTTTCAATAATTTTAAACTTTAAAAATTGAATAAAATACTTTTGTGACTTTTTGATTACGTCGAATCTTCGATTTGTGGTAAAAATAAATTTAAAATAAATCATGATTATAGGAAAAGATATCATTGAACACACAATAAAGTCGAAGTAGAAAATTTTAATTCTGACTTCGCTTATTTATCAGATAAATTAACAAAATCCGGAGCCAATGTATCTGAAATTGTCAACAAAATTGCCGACTTTCAGGTAGCAATTCCAAGTTGGGCTTTAGGAGCAGGAGGAACAAGATTCGGAAGATTTTCTTACGGAGGAGAGCCTTCTTCTTTGGAACAAAAATTAGATGATGTAGGATTAATTCATGCTTTAACGCATTCTGCAGGAGCTATTTCACTTCACATTCCGTGGGATATTCCGACTGATGTTGCAGCGATTAAAGAAAAAGCTGTTTCTCACGGATTGATTTTCGATGCAATGAATTCGAACACCTTCCAGGACCAGCCGAATGCAAAACAGTCTTATAAATTTGGCTCTCTGAATGCTGCAAACGAAGATGCAAGATTATACGCAGTTGAACACAATAAAGAAGTAATCAGAATCGGAAAAGAATTGGATTCCAAAAGTCTGACCGTTTGGTTAGCAGATGGAGCTAGTTTTCCCGGACAATTAAACTTCCAGACAGCTTTGTCAAAAACTGAGCAAAGTTTAAAAGAAATCTACGCAGATTTACCTGAAGACTGGAAATTATTCATCGAGTATAAACCTTATGAACCGAATTTCTATTCAACAACCATTCAGGATTGGGGAACATCTTTTATGTTAGCCAATGCTTGCGGTGAAAGAGCTTACACTTTAGTAGATCTTGGACATCATCTGCCAAATTCAAATATTGAGCAAATCGTTGCAACTTTAATGTACAAAGGGAAGTTAGGAGGTTTCCACTTCAACGACAGCAAATATGGTGATGATGATTTAACGGTGGGTTCTATTAAACCTTATGCTTTGTTCTTGATTTTCAATGAATTGGTATATGGAATGGAAAACAATCCGAATAATCCTTATCCGGCCTGGATGATTGATGCGAGTCACAACATCAAAGATCCGTTAGAAGATTTGATTCAGTCTCTGGAAGCCATCCTAATTGCGTATGCACAGGCACTTTTGGTCGATCAGAAAGCATTAAAAGATGCTCAGTTGAACAACGATGTGGTTCGTGCGCAGGAAATTTTACAGAATGCATACAGAACAGACGTTCGTTCGTTATTAAAAGCGGCAAGATTACAGACAGGAGCAGCTTTAGACCCAATTGTAGCTTATAGAAATCTTAAAGTAAGACAAAATTTGATTTCCGAAAGAGGTTTAAATGTAAAAGCTACAGGATTGTAAAATCCTTTTTTATTTGATAATTCCAACTTTCAGGTGCAATCGAAAGTTTAATTATATCCTTATATAGTTACCGTTGAAAGAGTGTTTAGAAGATTAGGTATAGGTATCGTTTTTTTAAGAATTAAGTGGATTTTTTCTTAATTACTTAATCACTAAACACTCCTTAATGGTTTTAAATCTTCTATTAATTAAAGATAACAAAAAAGATTAAATCTTTGGGGTCATAGCTGAGTGAAATCGGAGATTCGACAAAGTCAAACGCCTTTGCGAACTTAAAACAGCTAGCTTGTCAAAAAAATCTTAGCGTACTTTGCGTTAAAAAACAGAATTTTTTAAATCAAATTTTGAAAAAAAAATAACCATTTATAATCAATCATTAAAATTCATTTCAGGAATGTCTAAGAAAAAGAAGGTAACCATTGTATTTGATATTGGAAAAAACCAATAAGAAATTCTTTTTATTTGATAAAAATTACAAAGAAGTGGTGCGGGAATATACCGAGCTTCCTCTTACCACTGATGAAGACGGTTATCCTACAGAAGATCTTCCTGCATTACAGAATTGGATTAAAGAAAATTTTAATGCGATTCTTGACGATGAGAATTTTGAAGTAAAAGCCATCAATTTTTCTACCTACGGAGCCAGTTTTGTACATCTGGATCAGAAGGGAAATGTTCTCACTCCACTTTACAACTACACCAAACCAATGGATGATGAAATATCAGACTTATTTTATCAAAAACACGGCAGTAAGTTGAAAATTGCCCGTGAAACCGCTTCTCCTCAAGCAGGAATGCTCAACTCAGGATTGCAGTTATTTTGGCTGAAATATAAACATCCTGAAGTTTTCAAAAAAATCCGTTACAGCCTGCATTTACCGCAGTATTTATCATATCTGTTTACCGGAATTTGTGTTTCTGAATTTACTTCAATCGGCTGTCATACGAATTTGTGGGATTATGATAAAAATGATTATCACGACTGGGTCTACAAAGAAGAAATAGACGCTTTATTACCACCTATTGTTCCGACTTCTGCAAGTATTAATACTTCGTACAGAAATCAAAAAATTAAAATCGGGGTGGGAATCCACGACAGTTCTTCAGCACTTTTACCTTATATTTTAAGTAAAAAAGAACCGTTTTTACTGCTTTCAACGGGAACCTGGAGTATTTCTCTCAATCCTTTTAATGATGAAAGTTTAACCGATGAAGATATTGAAAACAACTGTCTGAATTATATGAGGATTGACGGAAAACGGGTGAAAGCATCCCGCTTTTTCATGGGAAATGAATATAAAATTCAGGTTGAAAAATTGTGCGATTACTACGGAAAAGAATACGGTTTCCACAGAGATGTACATTTTGATCAGGATTTATATCTGCGTCTGATGAAAAATAAAAATATTTACTTCCGTTTTGAAGGGATTATTTTAAAACGAAAAATGATTACTGCAACCGATTTAAATTCATTTGCAACTTTTGAAGAAGCCTATCATCAATTGATGATTGAGTTGATGGATCTGCAGATTCACACCATTACTAATGCTATTGGAAATTCGGATATTAAAGATATCTACATCGACGGCGGTTTTACAGACAATGATGTCTTTATGAAACTGATGTCACACCATTTTCAGCACTACAATGTGATGTCTACGCATTCTCCGTTAGGTTCTGCATTGGGAGCTTCTATGGTCATTTCGAACAAAAAAATAGACGAAACTTTTTTACAGCAGCATTATCAGATGAAAGTGCTTCAGCCGTTAATTCTTAATTTATAAATTTTTGTCGGAAGCTGGAAGTCAGATGCCGGAAGTAAAGTGAAATTTTGATAAACATTAAAGTTTTAAGACCAAACCCAACATCAGACATCAAATATCCATCACCCAACAACAAACATCCAACAACCAATTATGTCATTTCCATTCGATACTAATTATGCTTCCCTTGAACTTTTAATTGAAAGAGCTAAAAGAAAAATGCCCCGTTTTGCCTTCGAATATCTTGACGGTGGCTGCAACGAGAATATCAACCGTGACAGAAATACCAGCGAACTTCGTGAGGTTTTGCTACGTCCCCGTTATCTGAATAATAATTATGCTGAAGCAAACATGGAAACGGAGTTGTTTGGTGTAAAATATTCGGCACCGTTTGGAATTTCTCCGGTAGGTTTGCAGGGATTAATGTGGCCAAATGCTCCTGAAATTTTAGCTAAAGCAGCTTTTAAACATAATATTCCATTTATTCTAAGCACCGTTACAACAAGCAGTATCGAAAGAATTGCCGAGTTAACGGAAGGAAAAGCCTGGTATCAATTGTATCATCCTAGAGAAGAATGGCTGCGTGACGATATTCTAAACCGTTGTGAAGCTTCACGCTACGATGTTTTGGTGGTTTTATCTGATGTCCCGACTTTTGGATACCGGGCAAAAGAGATCAGAAATGGTTTGGCAATGCCTCCACAGCTGAATTTCCGAAATGTTTCCCAAGCTTTAGCAAGACCTGACTGGTGTCTTGAAATGCTGAAACACGGAATCCCGAGTTTCAAAACAATGGAAAAATACATGGATAAAAACATGAATGTGAAACAATTGGGACAGTTCATGAATTCTACTTTTTCCGGAAGGCTGAATTCCGACAGAATAAAAGCGATACGCGATCAATGGAAAGGAAAATTAGTAATAAAAGGCGTTGCTTCCGATGAAGATGCCGAAGAAGCGGTGCGTTTAGGTTTCGACGGAATGATTATTTCCAATCACGGAGGAAGACAACTGGATGCCGGAGAATCTACGATTGCTGTGGTTAAAGAAATCAGTGAAAAATACAAAGGTCAGATTAAAATCATGATGGACAGTGGTATAAGAACCGGTCCGGATGTTGCCCGTGCTTTAAGTTGTGGCGCAGAATTTACCTTTATGGGAAGAACATTTATGTATGCTGTTGGAGCTTTAGGCGATAAAGGAGGAGATCATATTATTGAAATGCTGAAAATGCAGTTCAGACAAGTGATGGAGCAGGTTTGCTGTGATAAGCCGGAGGATTTGCAGAAGTTTAGGGTCAAGTAGTTTTTGCTGGAAGATGGAAGTTGGATGCTGGAAGTTTAATATTTTGCACAAAACATATTACAGAATAAGTTGATTAATTGGAACGGGCTTTAGCCGGTTTTTTTTGTGGTTAATTCATATGGCTTTAGCCAAAACTAATCTTCAAATTTCAAATACCTAATTAAAAGAAATTTGTTTAGTTAGCTTCGATTTTTGTTGTAAAAATATATTAATCATTACTATATTTCTCAAGACTTATAACCCATAATTTTTCAGTAAGATTGTATTTGTCTGATTCCTTTAAATTTGGAATTGTCCATCCAAAATCAGTTTTACTTTTATTGCTGATTTTAATTTTATAAATATCATTTTTGTTGAAAAAGTTTTCTCCAAAAAATTGAGGGCATTTTACAATTACCGGAATATACTTTTGCTTGTAATCCTTTAAACCAGAATCCAAAATCTCCATTTCCAGGATGGTTGCAAAAGCAATATAGCCACAGTTTCCTGGCATTGAAATGTCTTTAAATATTGTTCCTATAAATTCATTAGCTTTTAATCTAATTTTAGATTTTTTTGCATTTCGTCCATTTGATGTTTTTTCAAACCAAGGTTTTACTAGAATATTGGTAGTCATTACAGATTGTAATTTCTTATTTTGAATATTCCCATCTTTTGAATAAGAATATAAACTGCCATCCCTTATCATTAATTTTCTTGGTGGTAATTTTCTGCTTTGTCCTCCTCCAGAAATTGTATTGAGAACATACTCTTCATTTTTAATTTCATTTGATATTCTATCATTCGATAAAACCAAATTAGTTTTAAAATCTGATTTTAAAGTGTCGTTAATTTCATTTACTGTTAAACAAATATTCTTTTCATTTTCTAAACTCCATGTTCCAACATTCCAACTGGAGGCAAGATCAAATTTCCAGGTATATTCGAATGTATTGTCTGAATTTAGAACCAATGTTTCCCCAAGTTCGTTTTCATATTCTCCAAACAATCTTTTTTGAGCATTTGAATATGAAAAATAGAATACTAATATTAATAAAGATAAAAAGGCTCTCATATAGTTGTATCTGAACCTTTAAATATACGTAATTTTAAAAAATAACCTACTTCTTCTTCTCCGCTTTCACCGCCTGTCTTGCTAGCAGTTTCCAGTCTTTTTTCATTTTCACCCAAACCAAAACAATATCCAAAGTTACATCGCCTGGAGTTTTCCCAAGATCTGCTGTGGTTGCGTAGAAATGATGACGGACAATTGCTGTACTTCCCACGATTTGTACCTGTTGGTTGGTAATGTCAATGGTAAGAAAATCAGATTTTTTGCTGACTAATTTTTCTACAAATTCAGTGGCGTCGTCTATATGACCTCCGGAATGACCGTAAGTGAGTTCAGGTAAAATGAGAGATTCCAATTCTGATTTTTCGCCACTGATCATGGCTAATCTCAATTTTTCTGCTGCATCGGTTACAACTTGTGCATCACTTTTTTTCTGTCCTGAAACGGCTATTACCATAAAAAAACTCAGGATAAAAATTAATTTTTTAATCATAGATATTTATTTTTGTTTTTAACATTATTTAATGCAATCGATTGCGCTTGATTTTACATAAATAGTTATAATGATTCTCTTTGAATAAATTTAAAAACATTATTCACAGATTCTTTCTTATTTTTTAAGATCATATAAGCCGCAGATTCTCCCATTGCTTTAAAATCTGTAGTAATAACGGTAATTCCCAACAATTCTTTTAATGGAGTTTCGTTGTAGGAAATGATTCCGATGTCTTCACCTAATTTCAAATTTTTTTGTCGGATCTGCTTTACTAAATTAACAAGATCACGTTCTCTGATAGTAATGAAGATGTCTTTGTCCTGAAGTTCCATATCGGGATAAATTTCATCAAGAATCTCATAATCAAGCTTAAAATCTGTACAAAACTTCTCAAAACCACGCACAATTCGGAAAGGATAGGGATGAATCGATTTATCAGGATACACCAATATAATCTTTTCGTATTTTTTAATTTTATCTAAACCTTCTTCCAGAGCATTATAAATATCATGCTCAAAGTCCTGAAAAATAGAACCATATTCACCGGAGATATTAGGTTTGGTATTGTCTAAAAGCAACAGTTTATTCTTAGGAATCTGCTCAATCATGTCCAGAACTTCCTGCGTTGAACTGGTATGTTTAGACTGTTCATCCCGAAAATGGGGCATAATCACATAATAATCGAATCCGCCAAGATTCTTCTTTAATGAATTAATGAACAGCGTTTCATCACAATGATATATATACATTTCCACATTGCCTTTGGTACCGATTGCATTGACGAAATAATTATAAATCATCATTTTATAAGTACTCGGTTTATTAATCAGAAAGAAAATATTAATGCTGTCGTTTTTATTGATTCGCGAAATATAATATCCTTTTCCTTTTACCGATTCAATAATCTGCCTTTTTCTGAGTTCTTTATAAGCTTTTTCTACCGTGTCCCTTGACAGAAAACAGGATTCACTGAGCTCGTTAATAGAAGGTATTTTTTCTCCGATTTTTATTTGTCCACCATCAATTCCGTTCAGAATAGAATCTACAATCTGTTTGTATTTCGGGACTCTGGAGTTTTCATTAATGTGGATTTCTAGTGTGTCTGACATGATATTTCAGGTGAATATTATTTCGATTAAAAAATAATTTCGGAAAATTAATTAAATTATTATACAAGTTACAAAAATTATGTGAACATCAATTATTAATTTAAAAATTCTCAAAAGATTCATGATGATTGTAGAAAGATAATGTATTATATAAACTTAATTTACAAAAAAAGCCTGCCATTGCTGACAGACTCCAAACTGAATATGAATGTATTTTTAAGGCATCTTTTCAAAACCTTCTGCTTTTATTTTCCATGTTCCGTCTTTTGGAAAACCGGGAAATTGTCCGGTAGAACCGTCCCAACCTTCAAGCATCATTGCCACAGTCGTCAAAACACCACCGTTTCCGGGAAGATAGATTCTGAGACGTTCATCCTGATAATTATGACCATTTTTCAGATACGTATTCGTCTGAATATTCATAAAAAGTGCGTCCAGAGCTTTGTTTGGAAGTCCCAGTCTTGCAGCATTCATCGCCGTCATCGGGAAATCCCAACCCCAAGTATGACTCCAGTTCCATCTTTCCCAAACAATATCCAACGTATTTTTCATAATTTTTTTATCCAGTTTCGGAGATTCCGGAACCATTCCCAAAGCTCCCAAAACTGCAGGGTGATCCGTCATCCATTTTGAAAATGTGAAAGAATCTTTTGCCGATTCTGTCGATAGATAAACGCCATCCTGAACCGGAAGCGGAGCCAGTTTATTAATTACATCATCCCATTTTTTATCTCTTGGTTCGCCTAATCTTTCTTTCCATTGTTGCGCCACTTTCAAAGCCCAATCCCAATAAGCTACTTCATAAGTCGGGTTAAAAGTATCTTTTGCAGGGAAAACTTCCTGTGCGGGAATTACACCTTTTCCGAGATTATAAAGGTTTTTTTCTTTGTCATAAGTTGCAAAATCAGCCATAAATTCTGCGGTTGCATAAACTAAATCTTTATATTTTTCAAGGACTTTTTTGTCTTTGTTGTGACGGTACAAAAGTTCAGTCATATAAATTAAATGCGGTTGTTCCCAAATCAAAAATGCAGCCACAGAAGACGGACTTTCATTCCCTTCATTATCCGACATTTTAATCCAACGGACGCCTTTGTAACCTTGTCTTTCCGCTAGTTTTTTAGCTTTATCAAACGACCTGAAATAATAATCCATTTGTTTCTCCAGAATCTCCGGTCTTCCCCACAAAGCATAGTGAACGCCGTGCCACCAATGCATTTCGGTGTGCGGTTTTCCGTACCAACTGTTGAATGTCAAACCTGTTTCCTGCGGCGGATTATTTCCTCCACACTGAACTTTAGTTAAATATTCAGATAGAACAATTCTGCGTTCCAATTCGTTTGCTCTTTTATCGGTACTTCCTTCAAAATCAACAGCAGCACCGCTTTCCCAGAAGTTTTTTCCAGCCTGAAACGCTTTCTTTTTCAGCGTCAGCAAATAAACTTTTTGAAGTTTTCTGATTTTTCTCTAAAAATTCAACCGTTAATTCCAGTTTTTTGCTTTTTGAAGAAGGTTCGAAGACGAAATTATGCTTTCCCGGATTCGCTTAATTTTCCTTCTGTAAAATATAGTTGCGTGAAATAATCGGCAGTTTGCAATTTATGCTCAATCAATCCCTGAGTTGAGTTTGAAGAAATTATTTTTGTTGAATGTTTATCAGCATTTCCGTAAAAAGCCGCTTCATCCAAAAACTGTCCGCTTGGATAAGGATATTTTGCAAAAACTTTCAGTCTTTTTAGAGCAATTAAATCAGATTCAATTTTAACTCCAATGTTATCCGAATTCTGGAAAGAAGCCGTCCAGACTTTCACAGGAGTTCCTTCCAAAGTAAATTCGCTGGTGATAATTCCCGTCCACAAATCAATTTTCTGATTGATATTTTGTAAATCTGAAATCTGTGCTTTCTGACCGTTCTTTTTAATTAGTTCAATCCCGACGTTTCCCAACTGCAAACGATGTTGATTAACTCTGAAATATTCAACTGCCTTTTTATTGCGTTCCGGTTCCTTGATTTGAACACTATATAAAGCTTTTCGCCCGTCATTATTGAAATCATAAGCTTTCAAAGTTTCCTCAAACTTATAATTTTCAGTATTTGGAAAACTGTTCCAGCCCCATTCTGACTGGGTTCCCAAAGAAACTCCGTTCTTGTAATATTCAGGGAACGACTGCATTCCGGTAATATCAACAGTGTAGGCAAATTTCCCGTTTCCAACCGTCAAAGTTGATAAAGTATCTGCTTTTGTGTTGACAACATTATGTCGCTGAACGACTTTTTTACGGTCGATTTTCTGGGCATTCAGGGATGAAAACCCGATGCAGAAAAGACTCAGATATATTGCAATTTTCTTCATTTTTTAAATTTTATTTTATGCTTTTACGCCTGTCATTCTGAACGAAACGAAGTGCAGTGAAGAATCTCAATTTCAAAAAGATTCCTCGTTCCTCGGAATGACAAACCGCCAACTATATTTTATTTATCATTATTTCAAAACAGTAGCACTCATCATTCCAATCACTACATCATTGCTCACGGCCGTTAATTTTATTGATTTTAATTCTTTATTCGGGTCAATCGGCAAATCCAGAATTGTCGCAGCACCGCCATCAACTTGTCGGTCTGTAAATCCTTTGATGCTCGAATATTTGCTTAAAGTTCCACCTTTGTACAATTCTCCGGTTTTCAATTTCACACGATACGGAATTTTGTCATCCGGAATTTCAAAAGCAAAATTATCATCAAACAAATCCTGCTCAATCGGCCACCAGTTTGTCGGATTTTTCAGTTCTAATTCTTTTGTCGAACCATCAACATATTGAACAGTGATTTTTTCCATTCACTATCTGCGATTGCATCGGATTCGTAGAACCAGCCATCAGAAAATAGATTTTCTTTCCCTTTCCATTCAGAGGAATTTCAATTGATTCAGGGTAATTGTCCCATTGACTTGCAAAGCCAATATTTTTATCGGTTTTATCAATTAAAAAGGGAATTCCGAGGAAATCAACTTTATTATTTTTTCCTTTTGTTCATCAATCCGCTGTCATCGATTTGAGCGGTGATTAACGGATAACACCAGTTTCCAATTCCCTGCCACGGAAGCTGTAGAGTAGGGACTTTCAATCTTGGCGAAAGGTATTTCTGATTGAAAATCTCAGTCACTTTTTCATTATATTTTGAGGCTAAAGAAATATTGTTGAACTGACCTTGATTGTCAATTTCCCAATCGGTGATTTCAATATTTTGTTTAATTCCGTTGTATTCAAGCTCGATAGAATTGGTTCCTTTGCTTAAATAATTTACTGGAATTTCAATTGATGTATTTTGATTTTTTCTGAATGGTAAAAGTTTTATTTAAACCATTAATACTCAGTTTTCCATTAATTGGATTTGCAGATTTTGACTTAATCTGAAGCTTTTTATTCATCCATTTTGCCTCCAAAGGAAAACGAATATTCACATTCACAGGTTGCCACCAACTTGTTCCGTTTTGTTCTACTTGCACGAAAAAAGTTCCTTTTCTTTCCTCCTGAATTAAATTAAATTGATTTCCGTTTCGGGTTTTAATTAATTCCTGTGGGTCAAGAAAGTCTTTAATTTTCTTTTTTTGAATTAAAATTCAACTGAAGATTTTCAGAAATATAATTGATGTAATCAGTTTGCTCGTTTTTAATTTCTTCGCCCGAATAATTGATTTCAATTTTAAAATCTTTTCCTTTCAGAGTTTCAAACTGAATAATCGGCTGTAAAATACAATTAGGTTTAACTTTCCAATTCACATTTTTACCATTCACTTTTACCGATTTGATATTGGAATAATTCACAGGAATCTGCATTTCCAATGCTACAGGATTCTGATATTTTGAACTAAATAAATACTCAGTTTTCTTGGAAGTTCTTTTAAAATGATATTCCCAATCCGGAAGTTTCAATTCTGCAGAATTCCAATCTTTCGGAAACCCTGGTTTTATAGAGATTTTATTTTCCAGCAAATTTGGATAAACGCCAAAA
This sequence comes from Ditylenchus weischeri, assembly GCA_029231635.1. Lineage (NCBI taxonomy): Eukaryota > Metazoa > Nematoda > Chromadorea > Rhabditida > Anguinidae > Ditylenchus > Ditylenchus weischeri. The sequence goes on along the minus strand of JAMRYI010000799.1, from coordinate 17,372 downwards.
AGTCCTTCTGTCAAAGTTCTGGAAGCCACGCCAATCGGGTCGGCAAAATCTCTATACAATTCTCCACGAAACGCATCGTAGTGAGAAAGCTGTTCAAAATTCCCCGGACTAATGCCGTAATACATCGACTCAACCAAATTTCCTTTCCAAAGTTGGTACGCATCCTCATTTCTTCCGGCTTGCCAATACGCCAAAACGGTCTGTAAATTTTCCGCCAAAGCGACGTTGTTAATCGACCAATCATAAGGTTGCCAATTGGTTGTTGCTAACGTAAAATAGTTTTTATTATCCGCCCCTTTTACCGTAATCGGGATTTTCGGCGTGTAATTATTAATGTATTGTAAATTTTGATAATCCTCAAATTCATCTAAAATATAAGCATCTGCGACGTGATAAATCGACCAGATTCCTGGTTTGTCGTGAACGATTTGGTTGCCTAGAGCATCTTTATATTCAGAAAAATAACCTTTGTTTTTAATCCAAAGTTCATTTTTCGTCGCCTTTAAAATCGTATCGGCTTCCTTTTCGTAAGGTTTCGGATTTTCGCCAATAATTTTCGCCAATTTTGCCATTTCACGGTTGGCTCTGTAATTATAAGCCGAAGTATGTGTAACTTTTCCTCCCGAATATTGCAAAGCATCGCTCGCCCAAATCGCAGCGTAGGCATCATACAAATCACCACGTTTGAAATTTCGCTTTTCCCAATCCATGTGACGAACCATTGTTGGCCACATTTTCTTTAAAAAATCAATATCTCCGGTGTAATTGAAATGTGTAAACATTTGATCAAAAAACACCAGATTCATATCATAATGATGCGGTTTGGTATTGTCATTCGGATTTCTGGAAATATATCCGCTTGAAAAAACAGAAGTTCCCATTTTCTCTTCGTGACGGGCAAGATGACGCATCGTATCCATTTCTACAGGTGCAAAATCAGGTTTCAAAACCTGAGAATTGGCATAACTTTCAAAATGTTCTTTCGCTCTGTCGTGCCAGCTCAATGCATCGGCTGTGTATGCGCCGCGCCACGCATTCAGTCGCATTCTCCAGGCAACAGCGCCGTGAAGAAAGGTCGGACTTTCCCAAATTCCGTCAGCAGCGACGGCTAAATTGGCTCCGAAATTATTCAAATCTGTATCCGGAGTTTTTAACTGAATTCGATTCGTTAATGTTAAACGAGCTTTTTCAGCTTCATTAAATATATTTTTTAAATCTTCATCAGAAAAAGTTTTGGCTAATTTTCCTTTTGCAATCTGAATGTAAATCGGTTGTTTTTGCGAAGAATAAGTGGCATAAATAATCGGTGATTTATCTATTTTATTTTGAGTAAAAGCAGAGAGGTTTTCTAATGTTTTTGCATCAGTCATCTGCAAAAAAGGAACATTTGAAAAGTTCCCGTTTACTGTTTGAGTTTCTTTTTTTTTGTTTAAAAAATTTAACTGAAACTGGTTCTTTAATGCCTGAAATTGATTGTTCAGACAATATTCAGGTAAAAGATAAAATCCCGGATTCCGGGTCTGCACCGATGTCACCGTTTCTGCTGAAAGTGGTTCCGCTTGCTCCGCCATAAACTGCATAGATTTTTGTTGAAGAATCTACATTCACAGTTTCCATTTTCAAAACCAAACCTTCCTCTTTAGCTTGTGCTAAAACTGTTAATTTTAAGCTTCCGTTTCCGAGAATTACATCTTTAATTTCATACAGCATTGAGCCCGGTCGATAACGCGTTTCAATCTTCTCAGCCTGAATTAATTTCTTAATCGAATTTCCTTTCTGAATGACGAACTGAAGATTTCCGCCCATTCCCGGAAGATACAATGCGAATTCCGGCAAGTCTCCCGCTTCCACACGAGAAGCACGGTTGTCTCCGTACAGTGCACGATTGAATCTGTATTTTCCGTTGACCAGTAAAAAATCGCCTTTGTCTTCTTTGTAATGCAATTCACGCTCTTTGTTCTGCCAATGTTTTGATTGGGCAAAAGAATGGGAGAGTGCCGATAAAACAATAAGTCCGGCAAATAAGGTTGTTTTTTCGCATTTTATTTTATGTAGTTTTGAACACCAAGCTCACAGAGTTTTTATTATAATTATTTGAATAATTTTAGTCTCCCAAAGCCGCTTCGCTTAAAAAAGCATTATAAGTTTTTACAAGGAATCTTAATATAAGCGAAGCGGCTTTGTGGACTTTTAAGCAGTATATTTTAAAAACATTGTGTACTTTGTGTTCATTTATACAGAATCTAAATTATTACGGTTTTAGCTCGGTTAATGGTTGTCCGTTAACGGTTACATTTTTCAACGTCACGTTTTTCATATAATCCACTTTATAAGGAATCTGAACGCCAACCATTTTAGCATTAATCATCGTGAAATCTGTTACAGGCGAAGTTTCGTAAGCATCAGAAAATACGGCATATTTTCCGCCTTTATCAACAGTCAAATTCTCAACCCAGATATTTCTGATGGTCGGAATGTGATTTCCCGGCTTTTCATAATGCATATTGAAACGAACCGCAGCTTCTTTGTAAGCTCCTACTTTTGTGTTGTAGAAAAATACATTTTCGATGATTCCGCCGCGGCTTGAGCTTGTTTTAATTCGTAAAGCGCGATCAAGATTTTTACTGTCCATTACATTTCCGATGGCGTAAATATTTTTTGCTCCACCCGCAATTTCGCTTCCGATAACGACACCGCCGTGACCGTCTTTCATTTCACAGTTTTCGATGATGTGGTTTTCGGCAGGTCTTCCGATATCTCTTCCGTCTTCGTCCCTTCCGGATTTAATGGCGATACAGTCGTCTCCTGTGTCAAAATATGAATCATTAATCCAAACATTTTTACAGGCTTCAGGATCGAAACCGTCGTTGTTTGGTCCGTGGCTGATGACTTTTACTCTTTCAATCAAAACATTTTCACACAATACTGGATTTAAATTCCACATTGGAGAATTTTTAACCAAAACATCTGCCATATAGAAGTTTTTAGACTTGTAAGGCTGAACGAAATTTGGTCTTAAATAATAACCGTCGCCAAAAATTCTTTCTCTTGCAGGTTTTCTCTGCGCCATATATTCGTGAAGTTTTGCACGGGCAGGATTTTGTCTTCCGGGACGAGATTCATTATAACCATATTTTGTTGCACCACACCAAAACCACCAATTGTCGTTGTCAGCATTTCCATCCAAGGTTCCTTCTCCGGTAACGGCAATATTTTCTTCTTCGTAAGCATAAATTAAAGAGGAATAATTCATACATTCCATTCCTTCCCAACGTGTGAAAACGATAGGGTAGTCGTTGCTGTCCTGACTGAATAAAATGGTAGAACCGTCGCTCAAATGAAGATTGACATTAGATTTTAAATAAATTGCTCCCGTCAGGAAAACGCCGTTGGGAACGACAACTCTTCCTCCGCCGTCTGCATTACATTTTTCGATTGCTTTTTTAAAAGCTTCCGTATTTTTTGTTTTTCCGTCTCCGACTGCGCCGAAATCGGTAATCAAATAATCAACTTTTCTGAATTCAGGTTTTTTAATTTGCTTTTTTAAAGCTTTGATTTCTTTTAAAGGCTGTTTTGCGGATGTCCAAGGTCGGTATTGTGCTGAAAGAAATGTCGAAATAAGCAGTGCGAATATGTATAAAATATATTTTTTCATAACGATAAAGAATTATTGATAGTTGAAGAGTTTATTTAAAAAAACTCTTTAATTACCGCAATCTAAAATTATTTTGATAATAAATTGTCCTGCACTGTCGGTGTTATCAAAATATTTTTGTTTTACTTACATCCTGTTTTTATTTTGGTTATAAGACTGAGATAATTCTGTATAAACATCAAATTTTCTGCATAAAAAAAACGGACAATAATTGCTATTTGTCCGTTATGATTAATTAAAAATTGAGTGTTTTACCAATTTCAGCAATGTCTGCATTTTTGTAATCTGTGTAGATGTGTGCGTGAAATTCGTTTAGCTTTTTCAGAATCGTGAGAAGTTCTGTTTTTTCATTGTTCTGAAGTTTGCCCGAAAGAACTTTAGAGGTCTGGTTAACTTTTGAAACAGATTCGTGAAAAATGTCTTCTCCTTTTTTGGTTAAATTCAGACGTTTAATTCTTTTATCTCCCAGATCATTTTTTTCTTCCAGAAGTTCGGCTTCCAGTAATCTTTTGATAATCTGAGTTCCGGTCTGTTTCTCATGTCCGTTCTTTTCGATAAGCTGAATCTTCGTGAGAAATGGCTCATCTTTTAGACGGTACAGATATGTGAATTCTTCGTTTGCCAATTCGGGAAAATCTCCCAATCCTTTTCGGATGAGCAGTTTAGAATATCTTCCCAATAAAAGAACCTGTTTGCAAATTTCGTTTTCTGTAAAACAAACTTTATGATTTTCATTTTTAAAAAGCTTGGTCGGACTTTCATCAGCATATTTTTTATCATTCAGCCACATTCGGAAATCGTCTACACTGGAGCTGGTTTTGTAAGCATCCGAATTTTCAAATTCTTTCACGTGCATAAGTAAATCAATGATAAAATCTGTTTGCATAGTTTTGATTTTAGGTAAAGATATAAGATTTTTAATTTTTTTAAACAACTAACTAAAGTTTTACACTTCCCATTCCGCCATCAATTGAGATGATTTGTCCGGTAATCCACGAAGATTTTTCCGAAAGTAAAAACTCAGCCATATTTGCCATTTCCTCAGCAGTTCCCACTCTTTGTAAAGGATGTCTTTTTCCCGAAGCTTCACGTTTTTCGGGTGTTGATAAAAGTTGGGAAGCGAGATGAGTATCCGTCAAAGATGGCGCAATGGCATTCACTCTTATTTTTTGAGCAGACAATTCTGCGGCAAGACTTTTTGTAAGACCTTCAACCGCACTTTTACTGGCAGAAATAGAAGCGTGAAAAGGCATTCCCAATTTTGCAGCGACAGAACTGAAAAGAACAACAGATGCGCTTTCAGACTTTTTCAGATTGGGAAGTAATTTCTGAATAATTTTTACCGCTCCCAAAACATTAATTTCAAAATCATTTTTAAAATCGTCTGTCGAAAGTCTGTTAAATGGCTTTAAATTTATACTTCCGGGCGCATAAACTAATCCGTCAACAATTTCCGGAAACGTGATTTCATCCAGATTTCCGTTAACAATATCCATTTGATGAAATTCTATGTTTAAATCTTTAATCTCTGGATTTTCAGTTTTAGAAATTCCGATTACGTGATTGTTTTCCGATACCATTTTTGCGGTGGCAAATCCTATTCCCTGTCCGCAACCGATGATTACTATATTTTTCATATTTATTTTTTTAGGATTATTAATTTGAGATTAAAGCATTATCGCTTTGAAATTTTATTATGGCTTATTGTTCGTTGTCTTGTACATTTAAATCTATCAATCTCAGAATTTCTTTTCATCAAATGCTTCTGGCTGACTCCCGAATTCACTCTTTTTCTCCAAAGCCGAAAACTTGAAGGCTTCAACTCGGTTCTCATCAATTCTATAACTTCAGATTCTGAGATTTTAAACTGAAATTCTATCGCTTCAAAAGGTGTTCTGTCTTCCCAAGCCATCTCGATGATTCTATCTGTTTGTTCTAAATTAAATTCCTTTTTCATTATTTCAGATCATTAATCGTTTGTTTAGCAATTTTTAAATGTTCAGATCTTTTATCATCCGTCATTTTATCTAAAGTTCTCAGCATCATTCCCAATCTTGGGTTGGTTTCAAAAAATTGACGGTTGTCATTCACAAAATTCCAGAAAAGCGCATCCCATTTTTCTGTCCAGTCACCATCTGTAAAATCACTCATTTTTTTGATATAATTGCTTCCGCTGATGTAAGGTTTTGTACTCATTTTTCCACCGTCAGAAAAGCTGCTCATCCCATAAACATTAGGAACCATCACCCAATCGTAAGAATCGATAAACATTTCCATAAACCATTGGTAAACCTCATCAGGATTGAGTTTCAGGAGATTCATTAAGTTGGCAAAAATCATCAGTCGTTCGATATGATGAGCAAATCCTGTTTCCAAAATTTTCAAAATGGTACTGTCGACTGGCTTTATTCCTGTTTTACCGGTGTAAAAAGATTTAGGAAGCGGATTATTGTGTTTCCAGTAATTTTTATTTCTCTGGAAAGTTCCTTCATACAGATAAATTCCTCTTACAAATTCCCGCCAACCTAAGATTTGACGAACAAAGCCTTCCAAAGAATTAATTGGAATTTTATATTCTTCTGCATAATCAATTGATTCTTTCAAAACTATTTCAGCAGTAAGAAGTCCAATATTCAGCAAAGGCGACAAAACGCTGTGATGAAGAAAATGTTCCCGTTCTACCATGCTGTCTTCATACACACCGAAGTCTGAAAATCGCAGTTCAAGAAACTGATTGAACCAACTTTCGGCTTCTTCAAAAGTCATAGGATACAATTGGTAAGACGTAAGATTTCCGTAGTTTTTACTGAAATTTTTCTCCGTGTATTTTTTGGCTTCTTCGTAATACGGGTTGTTTTCAGGAAAATGTATTGATGGCGCTTTCTTATTTTTTGGATATTTTTTTCTGTTTTCTGTATCGAAAGTCCATTTTCCGCCGATTGGTTTTCCGGCTTTCATCAAGATGTTTCGGGAAATTCTTTGCTGTTTGTAAAAATCAGTTTGATGGTAAGCTTTTTTATCCTCAAAATATTCTTTCAGATCATCTTTTGTATTGATGAATAACGGACTGTCAAGAATTTCGAGTTCAAGTTTTGTTTCTTTAATCCTTTTTTCAAGCCAATGATCGCAAACATCTGTAATGAGAATTTTACCAAACTTTTCTTTTTCTAAATGCTGGATTAATTTTCTAACGTCAGAAAGTGGGGAAGTGTTTTCTATATATTCTACCTTATATTTTGCCTCGGTTAAATAGTTTTCATAGAACTTCATTGTTGCTCTGTGCAAAGCGATTTTCTGCTTGTGAAATTTATACTGTCTGAAAAACAGAAACTCTTCCACCAAAAAAATCGGTTGAGTTTTATCAAGATAATCCGTGTCTTTAAAAAGCTGATGCGGAAATATCAGTTGTGCGACAAGAGGTTTTATTTCAGCCATAGATTTCTGAATTTTTTGTCGGCATCGTATTGTTCTGCCTGTTTTTCTGCATTAAAGGTTCTGCTTCTTGGGTCATTTCCTACACCTGCGAGATACATCCAGTTTCCGTAATTGCTGTGTACATCGTAGTCTATCAGCATTTCTTCAAAGTAAGCTGCGCCAATTCTCCAATCTTGCTTTAAAATTTTACAAAAATAAGACGCAACGTTCTGTCTTCCGCGATTGCTCATCCAGCCGGTATTTTTTATTTCGAGCATATTTGCATTGACGAAATCGGATTTTGTTTCACCATTCACCCAGTCATTAATTACATTCTGATCAGATTTAAAATCATATTCTGTATTTAAAATTCCATTCTGATGAAAGATTTTATTTCGATACTGCATAGATGTATATTTGAAAAAATCCCGCCACAGAAGTTCAAAAAAGAGCCAGTAAGTAGAATCATTGCTGCCAAATTCTGCTTCATATTTTTTTATTTCGTGAAAAACGGATACAGCAGACAAACTTCCGTTCGCCAACCACGACGAAAATTTGCTGCTGTAATCCTCACCAACCAAACCATTTCTTACTTCTTTGTAATTACTAAGATTTTTAGTATCAAAAAAATAAGAACGTAATCTATTTATAGCTTCAGTTTCTCTGCCTGAAAACGGAAAAGCGGTAAAATCGTTATCTTCAAAGTCATCAAAACCTAATGTTTCTAATGTAATATCATCATTATCTATTTTTATTTCAGGAAGAGAATGAGTGTAAGTCAGTTCGTCAGAAACAAATTCATTTCTGATATTCAGATTTTTCTCAATTTTTTGTCTGAAAGTAGTAAACAACAACGGAATTTTATCTAACTGCTGTTTTACAAAATCAGGTTTTAATAAAAACTGAGTATAAGATTTTGACCATTTTACATTGGGCAAAACCTCTTTTATCTTATTTTCTGTATCAATTTCTTCCTGAGTCCATTCTTTCTGACAGAATATTTTTTGAATATCAAAGTCTTCCGAAATCTGCTTAAAAATATCCTGAGTTTTCCCGAATTTTTTCAGAAAAGGATTTTTTTTATGAGCTAAATTTTTCTCTAAATCTAAAACTGTTTCCAATAAAAACTTTACTCTGAATTTCCCAATTTTCCTGAAACCGCATTGCTTTGAATTAAAATAATCTTCATCAAAGATATAGACGGCAAGAAAAGGCAAATCTTCCTGTATTATTCTGTACAGTGATTCATTATCTCTGATTCTTAAATCTTTGGTGAACCAAAGGATGTTGATTTTTTGTTTTTCCGGCATCTTTCGCTACAATATTTTACTTCGTCCCAGTTTTTCTTCCATTTTTTCCGCCAGTTGAAAGGCAGTTTGCACACTTCACAAATTTTTGACGGCAATGCTGCAGGCATTTTATTGAATAAATTTTTTAAACTGATTAATCTCAATATCCTTCGCTTTCAGATCATGCATCATATTATACAACCCGAAAAAAGTACGGTTCAAATAAATAAAATGTTTAGATCCTCGGTTGGCATTCATTCCTTTCATATCGCTCATTTTCGCATATCGCTGTCCGAGATCTGCAATTTCCTGAAAGAAATTTTCATCTGAAAAATCAAAGATTTCTGTGTTAAAAGGTCTTGTAAACAGTTCTAAAAGCTCATAAAATAATTGGGTGAAAAACTCCAGTTCTCTAGGAGAATCATCTGTTCTCAAAATTTCAAGCTGATACAGTTTTTCTCTGAAAATTTCAGGATTATTGAGGTTTTCCTTTTTTGCCAGTTCAAAATAAGGTTTGTAAAAGTCATTCGGAATCTCTTTGATACATCCGAAATCGATCACCAGTAATTCTTTATTTTCTGAAATCAGAAAATTTCCCGGATGCGGATCTGCGTGTACCTGCTTCAGGATATGCATTTGATACATATAGAAATCCCACAGTGTTTGTCCTATTTTATTCAGATCTTCCTGAGAATTATTCTCTTTGGTGAATTCTGAAAAATGTTTTCCGCTCATCCAGTCCATTGAAATGATACGTTCGCAAGAAAACTCAGGATAATATTTCGGAAACTTTAGATTCGGGAGATGGCTGCATTTCTCAGAGATTTCCTGACTTCTTTTCAGCTCAAGATTATAGTCTGTCTCTTCAAACAATTTGTTTTCCACTTCCTGAAAATAAGATTCAGAACCTTCTTTTTTGATATTAAACATTTTCATTGCGATCGGTTTTACCATTTTCAGATCGCTGGAAATACTTTCTCTCACTCCCGGATATTGTATTTTTACAGCAAAGTTTTTGCCGTCTTTTTTAGCTTTATGAACCTGACCAATGCTTGCTGCGTTTACAGATTCTGTAGTAAATTCATCAAAGATTTCTTCTGGGTTTTTGGTAAAATATTTTAAGAACGTTTTCTTTACCAAAGCTCCGGAAAGCGGAGGAACCGAAAATTGCGAAAGAGAAAATCGCTCAACATAAGCCTGCGGAAGAATGTTCTTTTCCATACTCAGCATTTGGGCAACTTTCAACGCAGAACCTTTCAGCTCTTTCAGAGAATCGTAAATGTCGGTAGCGTTATCTTCATTCAGAATTTTTCTTGCCTCATCTTCTTCTTTTGTGATTTTGTTTCCGTAATATTTTAAATAATTAACACCTACTTTAGCTCCGGCTTTCAGCAGACTGCCTGTTCTTTCGAGTTTTCCTGTAGGGATTTTATTCAGTGTTTTCATCTGTAAATTTCTTGTAATTAAGGTCAGATGGAACTTCCATCATCGGGATTGTTTGGGATCTAATTCTTTTTAAAATTTTCTTTAAATAAAAATTTACCCAGATCCAGAACTTTTTTCAGAGGTTCATTATCCATCAGTTCAAATCCTGTATCAATTGTTTTCTCAATATAGATATCGGTTTTTTCAAAAGAAGGCGAAGTGTCTTTTTTCCAGAATTCTATAGCGGAAACCAAATGCAGCCACATAGCTTCTTCTCTTGCTTTCTCGTGAAAATTTCTGATGTTATCTTTAGCTTTTTCAATCATTTCCCAATCGTTGAAGTCTAAAGTTTTAATAAAATTGCGGTGTGTTTCTTTAAGCTGATTGGCGACTTTGGCGAAATGCATTTTGCTGTTGCCTAGAATCATTAAAACCAGAGATCTGTTCATTGTCATATTTTCAAAAAAGATGAAATAAACATTCAGCAGTTTTTCTTTTGAAGTTACTTCTTCAGCATCATTTACTTCTGAAGCCAGCTCTATAGATTTATTAAAAAGATTCACCAGCATTAATTTCTCTATCTGCTCAAAACTCGAAAAGTAATTATAGAAGTCTTTTTCTTCAAATTCATTATCTTTAGCAAAGCGATAAATGTTTTTTGGTCTTTCGCCGTGATTCAGGATGTAATCACCATACAATTCAAATATCTTATCTTGTGTTATGAAGCTTTCATTTTCCATTTTTAATTTTATTTGTAACAAATTTAGTAAAATATTTTACTATTTAAATAAATAAAGTATAAATTTGTATTATAATTAACATATAAAATTATTAATAATGCTCAAAATACAAGCTCAATCTCATATCCCGACAGATTTTGGAATGTTTACCGTATACGCTTTCTCAGAAAACGAAAGCGATTGGAGTCCGCATTTGGTTTGGGTGGCAGAAAAAACGGATTTTAATGCTGTTGTAAATGTGCGTTTTCATTCAGAATGCATTACAGGCGAAGTTTTCCATTCCAGAAAATGCGAATGCGGACAACAACTGGATAGCGCAATGAAATTTGTCTCGGAAAACGGAGGAATGATTATTTATCTAAGACAGGAAGGAAGAAATATCGGAATCATCAACAAGCTGAAAGCATATGCACTTCAGGAAAAAGGTTTTGATACGGTAGAAGCCAATCTTCGATTAGGACTTCCGGCGGACGGAAGAGATTTTGGTATTGCTATTGAAATGCTTAAAATATTGGGGATTTCCGATGTGAATTTATTAACCAACAATCCTGAAAAATTAAAATCTCTAGAAAATAGTGGTATTATTTTACACAACAGAATTCCGTTGGAAATTGATTCTAATCCTTCAAGTGCATCTTATCTTACCAAAAAGAAAGATTATTTCGGACATCTTTTGGAAAAGGTATAATTTTCTCATTGGGAAATAGTAAAATTTCCGATAACAGATCAAATCCATTTTTATTATGAAAAAAATATTACTTACAGGTGCTACAGGCTACATCGGCAAAAGAATGATCAGTGTTATTGTTGCACAGGGTTACAAGGTAGTTTGCTGTAGTCGTGATGTCAGTCGGTTTTCTAAACCTTCCGGGATTAAAGATGATCAGATTGAAGTGATAGAGGTGGATTTTCTGAAAGAGGAAACGCTGAAGAACATTCCGGAAGATATTTCGGGTGCTTATTATCTGATGCATTCTATGAGTGCAAGTGAAGATTATGAAGAATCTGAAAAGATATGCGCAAAGAATTTTGTATCGGCAATCGAGAAAACAAGTTGCGAACACGTTATCTATTTATCAGGATTAGTTAACCAAAAAGAGCTTTCAAAACACTTGAATTCAAGATTTCAGGTTGAAAAGATCTTGATGGAAAGCAAAACTGCGGTAACGGTTCTTCGGGCAGGAATTATTATCGGTTCCGGAAGTGCATCTTTTGAGATCATCCGTGATCTGGTGGAGAAACTTCCTGTAATGGTCACTCCGAAATGGCTTAATACAAAATGTCAGCCAATAGGAATTGCCAATGTTTTGGATTTTCTGATTTTTACTCTGTTTAAAAAAGAAACGTATCATAAAAGTTTTGATATCGGCTGTGATGATGTATTGACGTACAAACAAATTCTTCTGGGTTTTGCAAAAATGCGTGGCTTAAAAAGAACCATCTATACTTTGCCTGTGATGACCCCAAAATTGTCTTCTTACTGGCTGTATTTCGTTACCTCAACTTCGTACAGTTTGGCAAGTTCTCTGGTTGGAAGTATGAAAATTGAAGTAGTCTGCAATAAGGAAAGTTTAAATGAGATCAAAAAAATAACCGGTGTAGAACCATTTTCTTATGAAGAGGCATTGCAAAGGACAATGGAAAAAATTCAGGCAAACGAAATCACATCCAGCTGGAAAGACAGCTTCATTAGTAGCAGAAGCGATTCTTCATTGAAAGAATACATCGAAGTTCCGCATTTTGGCTGTTTTACAGATTTGAAAAGTGCTGCTTATACTGACCGCGAAAAATGCCTGAATAATGTTTTTGGTCTTGGCGGAAATAACGGCTGGTACGGACAAGCGCTCTGGAAGATTCGGGGGTATATGGATGTTTTTGTAGGCGGTCCTGGTTTGAGAAGAGGCAGAACGCATCCTACGCAGCTTCACGAAGGCGATGCATTAGATTTTTGGAGGGTAATTTATGCCAACAGAGAAGAAGGAAAATTAATTCTATTTGCCGAAATGAAATTACCGGGAGAAGCGTGGTTGATGTTTAAACTGTACAGAGGCAAACTTTGGCAGAAAGCGGTTTTCAGACCAAAAGGATTGTGGGGAAGACTCTACTGGTATTCTGTATTGCCATTCCACGGAATTATTTTTAAAGGAATGGTGAGAAAATTAGCAGCGAGTTAATATCAATAAATTGTATGGTGTTTTTATAATGTAAATTGTAGTTAAATTAGATGATAAATAATCAATAACATTAATATCAATGAAGATTTACTTGTAAAAAGTCTGTTTTTTGAGATTTTGAATTAAATAATTCACTTTTACTATTAAATTTTTTCTCCAATGTTAGGCTAGAAACGTCTGAAAACATATATTTGCACCCTAAATTTATATACACATGAAAGAACTTATTGAAAAAATCAACGCAGAATTTGAAGCTTTTGCTACAGAAGCAAACCAACAATCAGAAAAAGGAAACAAAGCAGCGGGTACAAGAGCTCGTAAATCTGCTTTAGAATTGAGCAAATTGTTCAAAGAATTCAGAAAGGTTTCTGTAGAAGAATCTAAAAAATAAGAAAGATTTAGCCGACTGAGAAAGTCGGTTTTTTTTTGACTTTTTTTAAATGGATATTCCTGAGTACAGCCAGTTCTTAAAAAGGTCTTTGTGTTAAAATATCCTAAAACAGTCTAGCTCTTAGTCCTAATTGTGATACCTTTCGTTAAATACTAATAATTTTTATTAAATAATTCATTTCATTTTGAATTGTATGTGTTGTGAAATGTATATTTGCGATATCCTTACAAGGTATTGAACAAATATATATGAAACGCATTTTTATCTTATTTTCCATCATGTCAACGCTTCTGTCGGCACAGAAAATACAAGTCGTTGACGCAGAAAACAGCCAGCCCATCGGGAATGCCAGAATTATTCTTAAAGATAGGGTAGTCTATACCAATGACGACGGTTTTGCACCTGCAGAATCTACAGAAAAGAATTTTGAGATATCCGCAACGGGTTTTCAGAAACAAAATCTCGCTGCATTTACAGCTCTGGTAAAACTGAAACCCATTTTCAAAGAGATTGAAGAGGTGAAAATTGTAATTGCAGACATAAGGAAAATTTTCGAAGACGTCTCAAAAAATTATTCTAAAAGATATTTCTCCGGTCCGTCGCTTTATGATATCACCTTAAAACAAAGGTCTTTTGATAATGATCAGTTGCATTTTATGGCGATTGCTGAAGCTAAACTGTGGAGTAAGAGCAATATGTACAATTTCAAAGATGGCTTCAGGCAAGATTATGATAACATTCTGCAGATTCAGTTGAATGATGTCAAATATCTGAAAAATAAAAAAACGGACAGCGTTTTTAGAAAGAAGTCGAATGAGTTTTCCCATGAAGCAATTGGAAATTTCTTCTTTAACTTTGAAATCTACCGTATCTTAATGAGCCTTAGAGATAAAGCAACCAAATTTTCCGGAAACGTAATTTCTGATGACGGTGAAGAGCAAACCATCAATTGTAAAATAAAATCAGGTTTTGGTCCTGAGATCAACGGTATCATCAAGTATAATAGAATAGATAAAGTGATTACAAGTTATGAGTTTAATTACTTACAGGATAATATTCCAACACAGAAGAAAGTAACAGCCGATGGGAAAGAGTTTAGTAAGAAACTCGGGAATGCAACAGTGAAATATGAATTTTACAAAAAAGACGGTGCTTATTTTCCTTCACTGAACAGTTTGAGTACCGATAATTTTGTTTATTTCTATCAGGATCAGGTTCATGTAAAGAAAGGCATTATGGAAATTGTTTATAACAGCGTTTCAAAATCTGACAAAAAAGGATTAGAAAACAAAATTGATTTCAATAAAAACATCTGGGAAAATATTCCCGTCAAAGAAGATAAAGAAACTACTATTTTACTTTCAAAAGAAGAGCAGGAATTTATCAATCAAAATAAATAATGGTGAAGAATATTTTTTTACAGATATTAACTTTAGTTTCATTAGGAGCCAGTGCACAGACACATCGTTTTATCTATGATGTAGAATACAGGAAAGATTCTGCACAGAATATAACGACAAAAGAAAACTACCATCTGGATGTAGAACCAAAGCAGATTCGTTATTATCCCAGAGATTTTTTTGTTGGAGATTCTCTCGTTACCTATAACCGCACAATTCCTAAAGATGTACATTTTAATACTTCAAATATTCTTACCCATACAACAGGTATGAATGAGTATGACTATTATGATGTATTAGAAAATATTGTCCTGAAACTCTCTTCAAAAGATGAACAGAACTGGAAGCTGATAGATGAAAAAAAGAAAATGAATGATCTCCATCTTCAGAAGGCTACTGCGACATGGGGCGGAAGAAACTGGATCGCCTGGTTTACCCCCGAAATTCCCTTTCAGGAAGGTCCTTATAAATTTCATGGTCTTCCCGGATTGATTGTTGAACTTTATGATGACAGAAACAATTACAGGTTTGAACTGGTGAAAACTCAGAAGCTTGCCAAACCTTATATGAACCAATATATCAGTTACATGATGGGAAAGAGTGTTCCTGTAAGTGAAGAAAAATACATTGCTGCAAAGTTGAAATACTACGATTCTCCGGTGAACACTTTACGAAACGATAGCGGTTCGACAAAAACCAATGAAGAGTTTTACCTCAACGATGGTACAAAAGTAGGACAGAACAATTCGCGTGAAGTGAATGAACGCTTGAGAGAATCTGTAAGGAAATACAATAATCCGATTGAGCTGAACAAAGCTATAAAGTACCCTTTGTAGTTTTGGCTTCAGGATTTTCTATATTGATCTGGTAATTAACAGCAGTTTACTAAATCTAAAAAAGGCAGCTTATTTTCTGAGCTGCCTTTGTAATTTAGTTCAGAGAAAATCAGCAGAAAAGAAATCAGATTGATAACTTTTATATATTACTTGATTTTTAATTCTGATATTCTCAATATAAAAAATTAGTTTAAAATCATACTCAACTGAATTCTCTTTCTCGCCTCATCTACTTCAGTCACTTTTACCTGAACGTGTTGGTGAAGTTTTACCACCTCATTTACATCCGATACGAAACCTTCTTTCAGTTGCGAAATATGAACAAGTCCGCTTTCCTTGATTCCTAAATCGACAAAACATCCGAAAGCCGTGATATTGTTGACAATTCCCGGAAGAATCATTCCTACATTCAGGTTTTTAATGCTTTTTACATTCGGATCAAATTCAAAAACTTTGGCAGCTTTTCTTGGGTCTAATCCCGGTTTTTCAAGCTCTTTTAAAATATCTTTGATTCCTAAAATTCCGATGTTTTCAGTAATGTATTTTTCCGGCTGTATCTGAGCAATTTTTTCTTTATTGGCAATCAGTTCATCCGTTTTTATTCCTAAATCTTTTGCCATTTTTTCAACAATTCCGTACGCTTCAGGATGCACTGCCGAATTGTCTAAAGGATTTTTTGCATTCGTAATTCGGATAAAAGCTGCGGCTTGCTGATAGGCTTTTTCTCCCAATCTTGGTACTTTTTTCAGTTGCTTGCGATCTTCAAAAGCACCATTTTCGGCACGGTAATTCACGATATTTTCAGCCATTTTCTCACCAATACCTGAAACATAACTTAGTAAAGATTTACTGGCAGTATTCAGGTTGATCCCAACAGAGTTTACACATTTCATTACGGTAGAATCCAATTCATTTTTGAGCTGTGTCTGATCAACATCGTGTTGATATTGCCCGACTCCGATGGATTTAGCATCTATCTTTACCAATTCAGCCAAAGGATCTGCCAATCTTCTTCCGATGGAAACCGCTCCACGAACGGTCACATCAAAACTTGGGAATTCGTCTCTTGCAATTTTACTTGCCGAATATACAGATGCTCCTGCTTCTGAAACTACAAAAACCTGCAAAGGTTTGTCAAAAGCTATTTTCTTGATGAAAAATTCGGTTTCACGACTTGCCGTTCCGTTTCCGATAGAAATTGCCTGAATGTTGTATGCATTTACCATCGAACGGATTTTTTTCATTGCCATTCCGCTTTCATTTTGCGGTGCGTGAGGATAGATGGTTTCGTTGTGTAAAAGATCACCTTTTTCGTCTAAACAAACGACTTTACATCCACTTTTAAATCCGGGATCAATCGCTAAAATTCTTTTTTCACCCAAAGGCGGAGCCAGAAGAAGCTGACTTAAATTTTCGGAAAAGATCTCAATGGCTTTTTTGTCTGCTTTTTCTTTGGCTTCCTGTAAAGTTTCGTTTGAAATTGCGGGTTCAAGAAGTCTTTTGTAAGCATCTTTTATGGCTAAAGCGATCTGTGCTGCGCTTTCGTTATTTGATTTAATCACAGCTTTTTCTATAAAATCAATGGCTTCATCTTTATCAATGCCAATATTTGTTTTTACAAAGCCTTCGCTTTCTGCTCTAAGCATTGCCAGAAGTCGGTGAGAAGGTGTTCTGTTCAGGCTTTCTTCCCAATCAAAATACTGAGAAAACTTCTGGGCAGCTTCCTCGTCTTTTTTCGCTTTTACCACTTTAGAAGTAACAATGGCTTTACGCTGAAACAAGCGGCGAAGATTTTTCCGGGCGTACATATTTTCGTTAATCCATTCTGCGATAATATCTCTTGCGCCCTGCAATGCATCTTCTTCAGATTCCACCTCGTTGCTGATGTATTTTGAAGCCAAATGATACACATCATTGTTATTCTGGCTCATCAGGATTTTTGCCAACGGTTCCAGACCTTTTTCTTTTGCAGAGTCTGCTTTGGTTTTCCTGCGTTTCTTGAATGGTAAATACAAATCTTCCAATTCCTGACTATCAAAAACTCGCTT
>JAMRYI010001305.1:0-32613 GCA_029231635.1 Ditylenchus weischeri | reverse complement strand
GGCTCTACCGCTGCGATTGCTGGAGAAAATTTCATGGTGGTGGTCAGTGACACGCGCATGTCCCAGTTCGAAGTGAATATTTTGACTCGCAAAGCTGAAAAATCCATATCTTGTAAGATTTTGTGATTTAAGTTTGCTCTGTTATGTATCATTTCTTTCTAGAAATGACAATGTGGTGCTCGCGACTACTGGTTTTTACGGAGACGTGCTGCAGCTCAAGCGTGTTCTTCAGGTTTGTCGTAGTGTATTTTTTGTTGTATTCTTTAGTGTGTTTATCATCTCTATTTCAAAATTTATAGGCTCGTTTGCACAAGTACAAGTTTGACTATCGCCATGAAATGTCCGTCGATTTCTGCGCGATGCTGTCACGCAATTTGTATTACAAGCGATTCTTCCCGTACTATACTGGTGCAATTCTCTGTGGAATCGATGAGTCTGGTACGTTGCACTAAAATTTTTGGAATTTCTGCTACTTTTCAACTAGCGCTTTTAGGAAAGGGAGCCGTCTACGGATTCGATCCAATTGGATGCATTGAGCGACTCAAGTATTCGTGCACCGGGTCTGCCTCTCAAATTATTGAGCCTTTCATCGACAACCAAGCAGAATTTGCCAATGTGGACGAGGGCATTGAGAAGCCAAAGCTGACCGTAGAAAGAGCTGTTTCTTTGATGAAAGACGCGTTTCGATTCTCTGCAGAGCGTGAGACCAATACCGGTGATTCCATCTTCGTTGTTGTCGCTGAAAATGGAAAGCCTGTGAGATCATTCAGTGAACCGCTTCGTGAAGATTAGAAATCCAGTGTTGTCTTTATTGGTTGTTGGTGTTTGATATGAAACTCCGGAATAAATTGCTTTGACAAATTGATACTTCTATTTTCTCGTAAAGTGATTTTCATGTTGTGCGTCTGAATAACGTGCCTACTCGTGAATAAAAAGATTCAAAGTTTTTAACTTTGTTTTAAGCCGGGAGTACATACAGCTTTTCTTCGTTCCTTCACAGTTGTTACTCATTGTTACTCATTGGCAGGTATTTTTTGCCAAGCTACATCGTTGACACGGCCCCCAAAATTCTAATAATAGTGCATTAGGAAAATTTGGTGCCAAATGAAATTTTTTCGAAAACGGTTGCTATTAGACTGTTTTAGAGTCTTTCTGTTTCGTACGCCCGATCTGGTTTTTTTTCCTTGTTGGCTTTGGCATGTTTATGACCAAAATATAGCTTACACTATGGGCTTTCAAATGAGCCATCAATTGCCCATAAAATACGAAAATTATCAAAATCACAATTGATTTCTGAGAAATTTTTTGAAATTTTTTCATTATCTGGTTGTCAAAATTGGGGAAGGAGTAAGTTGTGCCATTTCAGTTTGTGCCCCTTCAGTATGTGTCTTTTTATTGGCATTTTATCAGTTTAGAATTGCTGATAGAGGGGCACAAACTGAAGGGGCACAAACTGAAGGGGCACAAACTGAATTGGCACAACTTACTCCTTCCCCTAAATTGAGACCCTGAAAAGTTTTTTTTCGTCAAATTATTCTCAAAAGCTCCACTCATACTCCCGCGCAACACGTTGAGCGCAACACAATTCGGTGCAGCAAAAATTAGTGTCGCGCAGAACAGAGTTGCGCAACACATTTTTATCATCTTGCGCGCAACATATTTTTTGAGAAGCGCAACAAAGCAGCGCAACATGGAATTTTGTTGCGCGCAACAGCGAGTGGTGCAACAATAAACAAGAAGCCGGTAGTTTCAATTTTTAGTTGCAAATAGTTTTTATATGACATGTAAACCTCAGTTTGGGCATGGCAGGTAAGCACTCTAACAATTTGGACAGTATCTCAAACACATATAGAGTGTTACCGTCACCTGGATCGTACCCTCACCACGTGGAGGGTAGACCGTTTTCTGCACATAATTTTAGGTTTGATAGCTTGGTTTTTTTGAACCGAGGAAATGATAAAAATATTTTGGGACGAATTGACCTGTGGACGAATCGAACGTGTACAAATTGACCTAGTACCATTCTACACAACGC
Source organism: Ditylenchus weischeri (assembly GCA_029231635.1). Taxonomy (NCBI): domain Eukaryota; kingdom Metazoa; phylum Nematoda; class Chromadorea; order Rhabditida; family Anguinidae; genus Ditylenchus; species Ditylenchus weischeri. The sequence continues at coordinate 30,578 of JAMRYI010001305.1, read as the reverse complement.
AGCAGTACAGTGAAAAGCACACCAAAGTTGGATAGGTACCCACTTCAAGGTGGTTCACCCCAATTTTTGGGAATCATTCTAAACGGTCAGACCAACAGTTCTATCTTGCCCTAAAAAGATGCCCAGAACACGTTAGCAAGGATCAAAAGCTGGTTTTAGCTGAGACAAAAGCTGAGACACACACCTAAATCAGCTTGCTGATTTTTCAAAATAAAAACTTTTCATAAGAATGTGCTTTATTTGAATCAGAATATATGGTCTTAAATTGTACCAGAGGGGTTGATGTTACCAGCTTAAAGCACATCAGTTTAAATTCTTAAAATTCATTGATTTGCTTAGCTTGGAACAAGTGGTATTTATTTAGATTAGGCCACACCTCGACATTTTGTGTACATAGTCAAAAACCATTTTGATTACACAGAATTTATTATTTGCAAGGATACAAGGAAGATATTTGTGACTACTAAATTAAAGTGTATAACAAAATTAACCAGACGGTACAGAGACAAATATATTCTTGTATAATACCAAGCAAAGTAGCCGTATCCCTATTTTCCACTTCCATCATAAAGCAGTTACCCGAAATACCACCAAAGATCCATCTTGTTGGAAGAAGACGCCCTTTATTGTACTTTCGCCGAACAGATGCGGTCTCACTTTACCAAGAAAATCATGAAACTTCCGGAGGGTTATGAGCATCTATCTGTCAACCATAGTGAAAATTTTGTTGATCCAATCGCAGGTTATTTTCGACAAAAGTTTGCTATTCATTTTTCAACATGTATGGTTCGTAGGAGCGCACACAAATGCATCGAATCATCTTGGCAGAAGCTAAAGTCAAGAAACAAAGCGGAATATGGAACTTCGGGAAGCCATTTTGCCTCTTATATAGAACAATATTTATGGATGAAATTATTTTCTGGTGTAGACTGTTTCTATCATCTGTGGTCACAAATATCTTCCTTGTATCCTTGCAAAATAATAAATTCTGTGTAATCAAAATGGTTTTTGACTATGTACACAAAATGTCGGGGTGTGGCCTAATCTAAACAAGTACCAACAAAATTCTTAAAATTCATTGATTTGTTTAGCTTGGAACAAGTGTTGTCTTCTTCTCTTCCCACCAAACCATTTCTAAAAATTGCTTTCTCTATATTAATGAAGTGGTTGTCTCTGATAGCTCTCTTTCCACTTTCGCTTATATTTTTAGCGGTCAGTGGCCTCATCACACACATTAATAATGCTACTCTTATCACTAAAATAATTTCATTTACAATTGATAAATTACTTTTGCTGCAAATTGAGTGTGTTCAAACATTTGTAGTAATCATAAATTCGTCAACAAATGACAGCTGTAAAACAAGGTTTTTTACAATTGTATTAAGGTTGGACTACTGTACATTAGAAAAACTTCAGATTGCCCACTGCCCAAATCTTCAGAGGAGTATGAGTGCAAGGTATGCAGTGCCCATGCAACTGGTTTTCATTTCGAAGCTCAGTCTTGCTCCGCCTGCTGTGCTTTTTTCCGCCGAGCTGTGTCCCTGAAGAGAACATATAAATGTGTGAAGGTGTCAACTGGGACGAAAGCCAGCCCATGCAAAATCATTTATAGTGAGTTGGATGAATGGCAGGGATATATTTTAGGGGCATGGCCGTTCAACCAAATTTTTTATTCTTTTAATTTGGACTACAGTCTCATGGCAGTATGTAGTGTAAAAATTAAAAAATGCAGAAAATAAGCACTTCTTAAAAATTCAATAATGTGGCCGGAGAAGTCACACCTTGCCAAACTTGCTCTTTGATACAGTCCCGACAAGTGAAAGTCACTAAGAGGTCACTACCTCCTAAGAACAATGACTTTTTGAATATCGACTGTGCAGGAAAATTGAATAGAAAATCGCAAAATCCGAATTTAGATTTACAATCTCGCTGCCCTCAAATCCTACAAAAATAGGATTTTGAGGCAGGGGTGGGCAAAAGATCAGATCAGATCGATCAGATCAGATCAGATCAGATCAGATCGAGATCGAGATCAGATCAGATCAGATCGCCAAAGATCAGATCAGATCGATCTGATCTGATCTTTGGCGATCTGATCTGATCTTTGCCCACCCCTGTTTTGAGGGCAGCGAGAGATAGCGCCATTTAAGACGACCACCAACTGTCGACCCTCAACTGTCGACTGTCCCAACTGTCGACCCCCAACTGTCGACCCCCAACTGTCGACCCCTAACTGTCGACGGTCCCAACTGTCGACTTTCCCAACTGTCGACCCCCAACTGTCGACTTTCCCAACTGTCGACCCCCAACTGTCGACCCTCAACTGTGACGGTCCCAACTGTCGACGGTCCCAACTGTCAACCACCAACTGTCGACCCTCAACTGTGACAACCTCAACTGGACATTTGAAGCTGGCCATCCAAGAAGACGTAGAGCTGTACGAAGCTAGCTACTGCACGAGGTTGGTGTCTGTGTTCCACCAAGTCTTTTTAAATGATTCGGATTATTTAGATCAAAGTTCGGAAGCAAATGTTTACAAGTTTCTGATGTCAAAGAGCACTTCTGGTCAAAGTAAACATAAAAAGGATGTGGATTTGTCAGAGAATGGAAAAGAAGAGCGTTGTTGATCATCAGCCTCCATTGTTATGCAATGTTCGCTCTGTTACAGTTCTCTCATCTCATTATTTTGAAACCCTGAATCTTAGAAATTCGGAGGTTTTTAAACCGCCATAAATTTTTGTTCTGACGCGTATTAAAAATTCTTTAAACGCAGTTGGACCCAGTTTTATATAACAATTTTTTGATATACAACCATGTGCTTATCCCGTTCACCCCCAAATCTCCCCCGAATCGGCCTTCACACCAGATGTACCCAACATATTTTGTTCGAAGTTTCAGGGTGAGCTTTGGTAAAAGCAATAGCTGGGATCCCTTTTTGAGCTAGCATACCCGCTACTTAGCCTAACATTTTGTTTTACAGCCGAATCAAAGCTTTGCCGAGCATGTCGACTAAAAAAATGCCTAGAAGTGGGAATGAATAAGGCCTGTAAGTCGTTTCTGTATCATTCATCTGACTTAGGTCCATTTTTCATCATTTAGCTGTGCAAGGTCCAAAGACGTTCAACAAAAATATCAGGTCATACTCCACAAAATCTGTAAGACTTCAATGCGTTCCCTATTTCAATAATTATGTATCAAAAATTTAGGGCCTGCGTCGGAACAAACGCTTTGCTCAAGCAGAAAGACCCATTGAAGTAAAATCTGATTTTTTCAAAGCTGTCAAGTATTATTAGGTCAACCAGAAAGTCATGCTAATTTCAAGAAAGCTTCGAAACTAACTACGTGAATTTTGTTAAAAAAATTCTTCTGAAGGACTTAAAAGTCATTTTTACATGGTGATAATCATTTTTCGGCAAAAAATGTGGAAAAAAATTGGCCTTCGTCCCCTAAGCCGATCTGTTTCATTTATTTTTTAATAAGGTGACGACCGAATATGTCGAATATTCGAAGTTTTTTAATATTCGGGTCGAGACAAATTCGTAATCTCTATATACAGGGTGGGCCATCCTTCCTGCCCCTTTTGTTTCGGCCGTAACTTTTTTATTTTTGGTTTGTTGGTTCAGATCTTTGATGCATTAGAAAGAGGAAGCTTTAGGCTTTTGTTTGGTACCAAATTTATTTCAAGTTCATTGAAAAAAATGTTGCGCTTTGACTGTTAAACATTTGGTTTATTTCAGGCTCCAAATGGTGGAATTTTCGATCTCTCAAAAAGTGTGGACTGTCATTTGGTTTGGAAAGCATGGCTCGCCGAAGAAGATTCAAGTCGAATACCGCAAGAAGTTCGGGCGATCTCTTCTTGCTCAGTCAATTCAGTTTGGATCCACCTGAAACAAAACATGCAACAAAAGAAAGAAAAAAGTGAAACAAACCTTGGCATTGTCTTTTTCTTTTTGTTCACACTGCCAGTCTCGGAGATCTTCTGCCACCATCGCTTGATTGATCTCTTATCTGGCGCTGTTGCATTCCTCCCGAGCCTCTTGCGGTATTCGACTTGAATCTTCTTTGGCGAGCCATGCTTTCCAAACCAAATGACAGTCCACACTTTTTGAGAGATCGAAAATTCCACCATTTGGAGCGTGAAATTAACCAAATGTTTAACAGTCAAAGCGCAATATTTTTTTCAATGAACTTGAAATAAATTTGGTACCAAACAAAAGCCCAAAGCTTCCTATTTCTAATGCAACAAAGATCTCAACCAACAAACCAAAAATAAAAAAGTTACGGCCGAAACAAAAGGGGCAGGAAGGATGGCACCCTGTAGTATTTGGGACGGGGAACGTCTGCCACCAATTTGAGTGCATGTTTGGTCACAAAAGAAAACTTTTTTTAGTGTAATGTTTTTATTTGCATGTTTATACTCATTCGAAAGCTCTTTTAATGGCGGAGGACCTTTAACAATCAGATTTAAAGATTGTTGTGAAAAAAATTGAGATTTTGCCCCTTGAAAGTGAAAAGTGGTGGTTTTCAGGGTTAATCTTATGAGTGCCCATTTGGTCACAAGGAAAAACTTTTTTTAGTGTGATATTTTTATTTTCATGTTTATGCTCATTCGAAAGCTCTTTCAATGGCGGGGAACCTTTCGCAATTAGATTTGAAGATTGTTGTGAAAATAATTGAGATTTTGCCCTTTCAAAGTGAAAAGTGGATTTATATTTGAATATCAAAATACGATATAGGCGCCTGCTGTCCCTAGTTTTAAAATATTGACAACTATGAGGATAAAAAAACTGTGAGTTCAACTATGAGGTATGAGCCACATACCTCATAGTTATCAATATTTTAAAATTTTTGACTCTAAATTTCAAATCTGATTACACATGTATCTATCAACTTTCCACGAGGAGTACGATGCACATTTCAGATTTGGATTTTGATCGTTGATTGCTGGGATATGACCTCTTTCTCAATTATGAGTTTAGCTGAACTCATAATAACTATGAGTATGACTATCTCTATATAGTATCAGGTCATACGGAAAGTATTGACACAAAATTTCAAATCCTTGTATCTCGCTCATTTGTTAACATTTTGTGGCAATCTTTTTTTTGTTTTGTAGCCCTGAGTCTACTCTATGGGAAATAACTGAACTTTATTCAACAACTGTCTTTCAACAACTGTAAATTCGACTGACCAAGGACAAGATCGCTGATCTTGGATGGGAGATTCTGCCGCACCCGCCTTATTCTCCAGATTTGGCTCCTTCGGATTTTCACCTGTTCTTGTCAATGCAAAACTATCACAGAGAGAAACAACGTTGAACAAGTGAAAGCGGATTTGCAAGCGTTCTTTGAGTCAAAGCCAGCGAATTTCTTTGCTAGAGGAATTGCAAAATTGCCAGAAAGATGGGAAAAGTTATTGATGCGGAAGGATCCTATTTTGTTGAATGATTTGTTTATTGTTGAATAAAGTTCAGTTATTTCCCATAGAGTAGACTCAGGGCTACAAACAAAAGATTGCCACAAAATGTTAACAAATGAGCAAGGATTTGAAATTTTGTGTCAATACTTTCCGTATGACCTGATATTTGGGTCGGGTGGGTGGGTGGATCACACTTTTTATGAATTATCAAAAAATATGGTCATAAAAGGCTCGAAAATTTCTGTTGCAGGATTTTTTAGATTCGCCTTGATGTCAGCTTTCGTTTAAAAAAGAGCGGCGAGAAATTCGCATTTTTAAGAGGGGCGTTGACAAAAGTATGCAGGCCATTGTCGAGTTTTCCAATAAAAGTTATGTTTTTGCCATTTGCAGGCCATTTTTTAAGAAAAAATTTTGTTTGATATTTTTTACCTTTTTTCGCAAACCCGTGTAATCTATTAGACTGTGCAATGATTTTTTAGTTTCGGGCGTGTTTTGCGATCAGTTATCAATTATTAATAGGCACAAACACTATGGAGGCGCCGATAGGCGCCTTTTACCCCTTGTTTTCGAATATTCGGGTCGAGGCGAATTCGTAATTTTCGAATATTCGGGTCGAGACAAATTCGTAATTTTCGAATATTCGGGTCGAGACAAATTCGTAATTTTCGAATATTCGGGTCGAGACAAATTCGTAATTTTTGAATATTCGGGTCGAGACAAATTCGTAATTTTCGAATATTCGGGTCGAGACAAATTCGTAATTTTCGAATAATATTCGAAATCGACAACCCTATTTTTTAATAAACTCAGGGTTGCAAGGCAATTTTTTTGCCCAAAAATGATTACAACCGTGTTAACAAATGACCTTTGAGGCTTTTGGAAGAACAATTTAAAAATATTGCGTGGTCAGTCTCATGGTCAGTTCTTTTGATCTACCTAACAAGTTTTCAGCAATCAGAACAAAGCAAACTTCCCGAAGCAAATGTCTCCCGGAATGCTTCAGCCAATGCTTGCATGCTCGACGACAACAATTCGAGTAGTTGCAGCAGCGATGTGGGCAATTTTTTCTCGGAAATAGAGAAGAATTGCAAGACCACTGGCCCAGTGGATACTGCATCACAGCCTAGCAGTAGTGGTTTGCCCAGCATTGGTGGTTTGCCCATCAGTAGTGGCATTCCTAACACAGTACCGCAGATAACCACTGTGGACGAGAAATTGCCGAGGACTTGTGCTTTGTATCCGGCAAATAATATATTGCGAATATTTGTGGAAGAGGAAATGAGAATTGCCGAGAGAAGACGAATTAGTCAGCTTTTTTTATTGACATCTCCTGTAATTTCTTTTGGTTGAATACAGTCTTTTCATTGTTCTGTGAACGACCAGTGGGAAGTTTGCTGGGTCGTAGCAAAGCATGTGTGAGTTTATGGCACTTTAGAAAATAAAAACTTCAGATTATTTGTTTTCTTCAAAACTTTTTTCTTGCAATCGAGTCCCGAGGAAAGTGTTGAGTAATTCTTTTTTTAATCCTTACACAGTGTGTTTGAATAATTTTTGCTTTTTGATTTAGAGATAATTTTTTTTTAAATCTCAAAACACCCAAAACCAAATATGCCCTTCATGAAACAAAAACAGCAGAATGTGGCGTAAATGATCGTCTGACATCTAAAAAAGACAGATGAGATGAAACGACGAAAAAGAAGCGAATAAAAAATCGAAAATAAATTTTTTCAAGGTGCCCAAGAACTTTTGGATCAACCTAATATTTTGTACAACTATATATTCCTTTACAAGGGACATACCGTATAACCTCTATTAATAGACCCGGGTCTATTATTTTTCAACCCTCTCAAAATCGGAAAATTTTTGAGCCGATCTCGAAATTTTTGAGTTTAAAAGAGGGCTAAACTTAAGAATACCCACCCCACTCAACTTAAGTATACCCACCCACTCATTTTAAGAATACCCACCCCACTCAACTTAAGTATACCCACCCCACTCAACTTAAGTATACCCACCCCACTCAACTTAAGTATAACCACCCCACTCAACTTAAGTATACCCACCCCACTCAAGATAAGTATACCCCACCACTGCCTTCAGGGCTAAACTTAAGAATACCCACCCCACTCAACTTAAGTATACCCACCCCACTCAACTTAAGTATACCCACCCCACTCAACTTAAGTATAACCACCCCACTCAACTTAAGTATACCCACCCCACTCAAGATAAGTATAGTGGTGGGGTGGGTAATCTTAAGTTGCTCCAAGAGGAATCGGTAAAGCCTGTGCGAGTTAAGAAAATGCAATAAACAATAATAGGGGTTTTACGGTAGGCGCCTATCGGCGCCTTTATTGTGTTTGTACCTATTAATAATAGCTAATCAATCACAAAATCTAAAGTTTGAGAGCGATCGGAATAGTACCTACACCGACAAATAGTTTTGGTGTCGAGACAAATGCCATTTGCGCGAAATTTTGAAAGTAAAAAAAATTCCAAGGAAAATGTGAGTCATAAAAATAGGTAGATGTGCACCTCTTAAACGCGAGTTTTTTGGAGTTCTTTTTTTGAAATGAAAGCTGAAATTCTAGGAAATGCCGTTAACTCACCCGCAAAAGTGATTTCCCTCTTCTATGACCTATTTTTTGTCCTCCGAAGTCAAAAAATCTTGAAAAAACCAATTTTTTCTTATAAAAAAATGAAAACGAAAACATTTTTCTGACACCGACACCGATTTACTATAGAAATTGTTCTCAAAAAATATTTGGTGCACTAAACAGCAATTTTCAAAAAGTATGACGGGGCTAGTCCAAATACTATATAAGATAAAGCTTTTGTTTACAGCCGTTCTCTGAGTATGACATCAAGCCACTGAGGTTCCGTGACTTCAGAAAGTCCATTCGAACTCACATCCTCCTCATATACGAATGGCTCAGGGTCTGGCCTCAACACAGCACACTGACCATGGAGGATCAAGTAGGCTTTCGATTGAATTTTCAAGCAGGTTTGGGCCAAATTTACCTAAAATGTTGAAAACCAAGCACATGCCTGTCATCCAGTGCTGTGTAAGTTTTTTTGCATCGCAACAGACAGCTAACCAAAAAATTTTGACACCAGACACAGCTGATGCCGATTTCGGCGGATCGTTTTGCTAAAAAAAATTGCAGATAACTTTCCTGCGCAAATGTGTACTATACCATACCATCCTGGACCCCTGCTTCATCACAATGCAAATGGGCGATCTAACTAAGTTTGTGCTTCCCAACGGCGGCTATGTCTCCACCATTGCCGGCTGTGATGAAGGTTGGCAAGACGAAAAAGAGATCAGCAGGGACATCAAAAAAAGGTTGGTTGAGCTGCATCAGCTACATATTTATGTGCCACTCAAAAAATGTTTTCTCACATCCTCCGCTAAATAATTTGAAAAATGAAAATAGTTTACACCAGATTGAAGAAATGATAGAAACGTGGTAGTCCAGCATTGAGAAAGTTTGTAATAAAAAAAGTTAAGGTACATAAAAAATAATCCCCTCCAACTTAATGATTCCCTACACTGAAAATAAAAAATGACGGAAACGGGACAGGTTTATTAAACAATACAGCAGCTTCATTACCAACGAGATAATATATAATTTGATGCTCTTGGTTACTGACTGTTGAGCAACTTGACCAAACACCCAAAAGTCGGCAGCGCAATTGGCAGAAGGTAACACAAAGTCTGGAACATATTCAATTTCCACCAGTACATGAAGTAGAGACCGAAGATCGCTGCTAATCCTACATGAAAGCCAACTGACCAGATCGAAAGCTTGAATTTATCCAGGTTGATGCCGATCCGTGACCACTAAAACCATAAGAGTATAATTCTTGCATAAGATACATAAAAAGATGTAAGGGAAAAAGCACTGACCATTGCAAGCAACATAAAGAAGGGAAAGGTTGTGGCCAGACTTCCAATCACAATCATCACTAGAGAAGCCATTGAAACTGGGACCATCTTAAGAACTGTTCACTGAAACAACTCAATTTAGATACAGTATACAGTGTGCTTGAAAATATGCAATTGATCAGTGCCAGGTCCCAGGAACCAAAATATAGATACACGGGTCAACTGTATCATAAACGAACATAAAAAAACTCCTTGCCCACCTGGGTCAGAATCGCTCAGAATTCGACAATTATTCATTCTAAACCACTTTAAACCACGTCAAATCACACGATTCCAAACGATTAAGCCAATCGGACCGGAATCCTGATCCGCTAGATTGCTTTCTCCTAAAAAGTTTACCCCTTTAGCAAACCCCCAAAATCCAGTAATTTTTGAATTCCGGTCACTTAGGAGTGGGTTCTGAGCGATTCTAAACGGTAGGAGGGGGTGTGCTTTTAACTTCATATAACTTCATAACTGAGATTTCTGGTTCGAACCCATTGGGTGCACACTTTTCCATTACCAGAAACGGAAGTGTGTGCAGGACCAATAAGTAATAAAAAGTTTATTTTTTATACCAATAAATTGATCAGCAAAAGATATGCAAAATTATCATGCCTTACAACACTTTACATACAGGAGACCGAAAAAAATAGCATTGAAGACATTGAAAATGACTAAACACCACAAGAATAAGCTGATTACAAAAGTAAATATCTGACACTCTGCAACGATCTTTATACGGAAACGACAAAAACAGCGGTCAACAACAAAGAAGTTTGAAAATTTAACGGATGAGTTACTCGAGCAAACTGACCACCACTTCATGAAGCTTCGAGAAGGCATCCTTGAAAGTCCCCGAGATCTCAGCCAACTTCTTCAGATCATCTGCAAAGTCACTGGTTGATGAAAAATTCACACAGCCTGAAAACGAATACCTAGAGTAAGGGCACGCACCAAGCCAACATTGGACGATACGGCTTCTACCGCTTCAAGCGCTCGAACCGACTTAACCGGATCTTCTGGAATAGGCTCCTTCGTGACATCAGCGATAACATCAAGCGGCTTAGACAATTCTAGAATGATCGGAAGTATAAAGCCAATCACTCAAGCAGAAATTACCTTTGTCGAACGTGACAGAGACAGCAGCAATGACGGGGGGCTCTTCGTCATTTTCACAGAACTCCACGCCAGCATTAATATATTTTTTGAGCTTATCAGAAAGAGAAGTGCCACTCGCTAAATCATCCACATCGATGCGGTCTAAAAGAGAACAGTGTAGAAGAGTTTGACATAGTTGCCATAAATCATACTATGCATGGCACTGGATTCCTCGACCACCAGTTCATCCACTTTCGACTTCACAATTGGCTCTTGCTCAACAATTGCCGGCTGCACAGTTTGCTCTGGCTGCTTCGGAGGCATAGACGCGTCATTTGACTTCTTAAAGGCTGCGAATGGAGACGGCTTGGTAACTGGAGTGGCATCCCATTCAGTGAGTCGAGCCTTCTCATCCTCAGCTGTATTAAGTAAGAATATTATGACAAACACATTTTCATAGTGACATACTCGGCTGATAAGAAGAGGTCACCCTTGGAGCAGTTAAATCACGATTATCCTGAAATCCTTGGCTAGCTGAAATACAAAATGACGTAAATTCCACGCCATACTGAAGACTTACAATATCCACCACGCCCACCACCTCGATAACCTCCGCTCTGCTCTCCAATGTCAGCCTGACTTCCACCTCCGCGATTAAAACTGACTCCACGATTGCTGCCACGATAGCCTTCTCCACTCCCTCGGTAGTTCTGGCTTTCTGAAGCACCACGATAGCCTCCACGACTGCTCTGACCATAGCCTTCAGCGCCACCTCCACGAGAATAGCCTTCGGTGCCACCTCCACGAGAATAGCCTTCGCTGCCGCCTCCACGAGAATAGCCCTCAATTCCACCACCATGAGAATAGCCTTCGCTGCCGCCTCCACGAGAATAGCCCTCAATTCCACCACCACGAGAAAAGCCGCCACGATATCCACTGCTTCCACTCTGATTTTCGTCTCGCTGAAAATAGCCTCCTCGACCTCCACGATAGCCTTCTCCAGCGCTGGAGCTGTTGTCTTGCTGTCCATAGCCACCACGAGGAGCTCCGCCACGATAAGACCCGCTGTTTCCGGCTGCATTGTCATCTCCCTGGCCACCACAGTTGCCACCACCTCCGCGATAAGAGCCACGAGTATAACCGCCACCACCATCAGGAGCGCTCGCATTGAAACCGCCACGGTAGCTTGCCATATTTCTTTTGCAGGTTATGAGCTTGGACGATAACTAAAATGGAAAATTATAGGCGGGTTGGCTCAAAACTACTTTAAAAATCCCACAAAATGGATACATAAACCGAATATTCAAGGTAATTAGTGCACCTATTCCATAATGGCTCGATCACGATGGAGGTGCAAAGCAGGGAATCGGTTTTAACTTACAACTTGTAGGGTCCACCCAGACTCCCGTGTAACACGCTGTTACGCGACTCACTTTTGTTGATTTTTCAAAAATTCAAATACGAAGTTTAAAAGTTCTGATTACTAAAATGTTTGCTAGATTCTAGCGGCCATTTTGAGTATTAGATAACTACAAAATGAAACTAAAATAGGTGTTGTGGAAACCTTTGAAATTTTGTTACGCGACTTGTGTTATGCGGGAGTCTGGGTGAAGCCATAAGGTCAGTAAATATTTCTATAATTATGAATCCAAAAGACCACTATTTATTTTCTACCATGCAAAGAATATGAAAAACGACGATTGAGAGCTTCGAACACATTATTTTAAGCTGAAATCAGCGAGTCTGTTATTAAAATTAAAGTCCTCGCGCATTCATTGTGACCGCCATATGATAGAAAATTTTAAAACACATCACAAGTTAGCTAACGCATCAAAAATGGAATCATTTATTTTTAGAATATTTCTTAGCATAAAGTTTATTTTCGTCTCATGACACTTAGAATTTTAACTGCGATTTCACACTATTCCCAATTTGAGAATCCCAAGCGGGTGGTATTGGGTTGATCAGTAAGTTCGCGGACTGACCCTTACATTCTTTTTCAAATTTTTTTTCGCAAAACTATTGAAACTGGCTATTCTAGGTATAAAAGGCGTCGTCAACCGAAATTAGGCAGCGTTTTTGGCGGTGGTGCAACTGTGGTCTGGTCCCGAAAATCGCAAGGATTCCAATCAGAAACATAAGAGTTTCCATTCCAAAAAAGCAAAACCTTTTTAAATCGCCATTCAAATCCTCGCGATTTTGGTACCAGACTGTCAAAACGTAATGAGCAAAAAAAGTTCAAAGTGTCGGATTCTATGCGCAAACGAACTTTCAGTGGTGGCGGTTAAAGAAGTTCGACTGTAATAAAAAAAGCAAAAAAAAAAGATTCTCGATAGTGAAAAAAAGTCAAAGAAAAACACTTCCTGTATAATTTGCAGAATCTACTCGCCTCTGCTCAACCGAGTAATGGAAATAATCACCCAGATGGTCAATCTCAACCTAAAATTTGAAGAATTTGTGGCCCTCAAAGTTTTGGTCTCCTTTCAATTCAGTAATTTTTTTGGATTAGTTGAGTTCAGGGCTGCCATTCGTCTTTTTTAAAAATATTTGTCCTTTTTGAACCCAAGGTCTTTTTTATTTTTGAAACTTTAAAGGGTGAGGAAACTTTATATACGCATCGCCCAGGACACAGGTTCCACTACCACTGGGTGCACACCTTATTATTTTTATCTTTTTTAATTTACAAGTTTGGTGTCAAAATGATCCTCATACTCTTGGCTATCTAACAAAATCATCAGAGCATGATTTCACAACATCTGGAGTTTGTATCCAGGCTAAAACAAGCTAAATTACCGAAAATCAATCGTTTTGGGGGTTTTTCTTTGTCTGGTTTGATTGAAATTTTCTGACTTTTTTCTACAAGCCACAAGTTTCATATACTTAAATGTAGCCAAGACTCTAGGCTTTCATTTGAAATATCATACAGAGAAAAAACAAACTCGAGTCACGATTAAAATTCGAAAACTTTCAACAATGCACAATTCCTTGCCATCCTACCCAGGGTTGTCCCAGAATTCTTCAATATTATTTCTGGAACTGACGTTTTTTTCAATTTTAATTTACTTGATCATTTTCAACCTTACACTCAAAATGTAGCCTTGCTTCTTATCGTCATATTCATTGTACGGTTATAAATGATCATGTATGCAGTCAAACCTCGATATAACGTACCCCCTGATATAACGTACCCCTTCAGACAATTTGGTTGGATTCACTTCAAATTACAATAAGGTCACCCCCGCTATAACGTACCCTCGATATAACGTACCCTTGATATAACGTACCCTTGATATGACGTACCCTCGATATAACGTACACCTTGAAGATAACACCGACCTTTACGTTACCCTCGATACGTGCCCTTGAAAAATAGTGTGGTATATTTACCAGTTTCATACAGTTTTTGCTCTTTTTCTGCTTCTGCAATGTTTTCTGTAGTCATTAAATGTTTCCCTTTTAGTTTTGATGAGTACTCCAAAGCCGAAACGTCAAAAGGTTTTTTCTCCGCTAGCCATTGATAGTTGTTCGCGGAATTGTTATTGTTGAGCTTATGAATAAAATCACTTGAATATTTTACCAACTCTTGATATAACGTACACCTGTCATCTATTTGGTTTCTGCCCTCGATATAACGTACCCTCGATATAACGTACCCCTTTAGCCGTTCCCCAGGGGTACGTTATATCGAGGTTTGACTGTATTAAAATTGCAAAAAACGTCAGTTCCAAAATAACACCGAAATCCTACCCTTCATGGTATACCTATTTGTTGCCTGCTGAAACCTTCGCTAGCCACCCAGTTGTCTGAAGTAAATATACAGTCAACCCTCGCTATAACGACACCCCAAGAGAGATTTGTTTGATTTGCCTTAAATAAGGCTAACTCAATCCCCAGTATAACGACACTTCGGCAAAAAATTTTGAAAGAATATTGCCCTCGCTATAACGACACATGGAAATTTTTACCAATAATTTACAAATATTCGCTCAAATAATTTGAACTCTCAGACACTGACACTGTTATCTTTTGTCTAAATTCTTCCCGTATTTATTCTTCCTGTATTAAATTCTTCCTATAAGGTAATACAGAGTAATCAATCTAAGGTGTGCCTTGGCGATTGTCCGTCAATACGTTGATGTATGGATGCTACCGTACTCCGTTTCAGTGATGGTCTAGATGACTTCTTCAATAATGAGAGCAGAAAGAAACAAACACAGCGAGAAATTACTGATTATTTTCATTCTAACCGTTGGATGTTGTTGAGAAATTTTATGTTGTTACGACTCTGATAAAAAAGGTTTTGATTGGACTTGTTTTGGAGCGGTTTTTATTAAGCCATCGATATAATGACACATCGAAAGATTTTTGTTCTCAAATCCTCGCTATAACGACACTTAGGACGGATCCCCAAGAGGTATCGTTATATCGAGGGTTGACTGTAGTGTGAAAAACCTTTTTTTTGCTTCAAAATTGCAATGAGCACTGTATAAAATTAGCCTTTTTCCTCAAAAATGGTCAAAACGTCCTTTTTGTCCAAATTTCCTTTTTTTTAATTTTTGAGATGGCAGCCTTGGTTTAGTACAATTTTGTTAAAAAAAATTATATGGTTTTATTTGATTGCAGCCATGTCGGATGTTTCTAAAGAGGGCAGGAAATGCATGAAGAAAGATTTGGATGAAGTTTGCCGCTCGTTATATGGCCACTACTTTGAAATCTCAGATGATTTCGATAAGGCAGAGAGATTTGGCAATATTTTGCTGCTGATGTCACCCATATTTGTAAGGTTTTTTCATATACAGTCAAGTCTCGATTTAGTGTGCACTTCACGGTTTTTCAAAATGCTTAGAAAAGTTTATTTTAGTTTTCGCAGAAAATTTTGGGAGATTTTCTTTCTGACGCCGGATTCGTGTAAAAATTGAAACTCATTGTCAAAATTCGAATTCCTCTCGAGACAATAACTATTCAAATATCGAATTTTTTCCCAAGATTAAATGTTTTTTTGTCTCGAGAGGAATTCTAATTTTGACAATAAGTGTCAATTTTTAAAAGTAATTCTACAATTTAAAGTGAAATTTCAAAAGTGGTAAAGATTAGAATACTCGAATAGGAAGCAAATCTTTGAATGAAGAACATTTGAACACCTGATCAGACGAGTCTTTTTGCGCAGCTCCCGTAGAAAAAATATGGTAGAGCTGAGCATAACTTTGGTCCCCCATGCCAATAATTTTCGGAACACGACGAAATGTACCCAACCCTAATTCAAATTACACAAACCTTTTTCCAGGACACAGCCACCAACTTTGTGGAGAGCCACCATCAAGTGCAATTTTTTGACCTGTGGCAATTGGACTCCTTGCTACTCCAATTCTTAAAGAACAAATCATAGACAAATAAAAAATTTGAAATATTTCAATAATTTATTAACTACTAAAATTATGCTCTCTAGCTTACAACAAAAAATTAGATTTTCAGCAAGTTGAAAGAGAACAGAGAAACCAAGATTAAAGAAGGTATTTGAATTCGACCACCTAGAATGGACAGAAAGTACAGGACGGCTTTGGTTGACAATGTTTATTTAGTACTTGTACGAAAAATTTAGATGTTAGATTCTTATTATTAGAAATGAGAATTGAGAAATGTGTAGTTTTAATAAAAATTAATTTCTAAATAAGTAAGAAATGGTGGTCTCGTGGGTGTCCGCCAAATCAAAAGAATTTCCTAATCATTGATCTTCTGTACGATTTTTTTAACTTGGTTTCTAACAAAACTACGCCTAAAATTAAATTCTAGGCCTTGTTTTGTCAGAAAGCAAGCTGAAAAATACGTACAGAAGTTCAATGATTCGGAAAATTTTTCGAATTGGCGAGAACAAATTCGTAACAGGCGACCATGCCTTTTTAAAGGGGCATACCAGTGCGTTTCAAAACGGAAGGCGGGGACCAACAAATTTTTGTGAATTACTCCATTTCTCACTTGTTTTGCGTCAATTCTATCAATTATCTTATACTACTTTTAAAAATTAGGCAGACAACTTAAAAAATCTAGATGAGAAAGCATGTAAAAATGTTTCGAGAATGAAAAGAATTGCCGGTCCCCACTTTTTGTCCGTGTAACGCTCTGGTGTACCCATTCAAAACATTCGTAGCTAGCGTTTTTGGCTGTATAACCGAACGATATTTTTCCGGCCATTTTCAACCCTATTCATAACAAAAAGAATGATCGAACAGCGGTAAAATTTTGTGGCGATTCGTTTTTGGCAAATTTGATAAAATTGCATTGAAAAAAGTCGAAACGCCACAATCTTGTTATCGTTATTTGCTCATTTTGTCAAATATTGACAACCACGCTGCAGTGTGAAGCTCTTCATATCACAACAATTCATCAGTTTCATTCTTAGTTAAATAAACCTTTTTCAGTCAAAAGCTTCAAGTAAAATAATGACTGACTAGCTTTGCTGGCACCTCCGGCGCCTTTTCAAAAGTGTATGAAAAGAAAAATCTTCGTACATGTCACATTTGAAAAGCTCCCAAATTTTTTTGACATCCACATTTTTTCCATAGTTGATTAAAATTACAAACAACTGCCTTCACATGTTCGGAACATTAAAACTCACCCCCACCGTTTTGATTTAGCACAATACTTTTCTTAACAATAGCTATACCACTATAAAACAACGCACAAATATAAAATCGAGAAAAAAAGTGCTGCGTTTCAATTCAAACTTAGACATTTTTAAACGCTTGTCCACTGTTATCTTGATAACTTTTTATTGAAGGCAACAAATAAAGGTAACAATAACAGTGGGTGAGTAACAAAGTTTGGCATCGCTTTGAAGATCAAGTAGATTTGTTCACCTTTCGTTTGGCCAATCTTCCCAAATTTGAATTGATCAAGTAGATTTAAGAAAGATGACTACTTGAACCTGACAAAAGATTGATAAAGCCACAATTCAGCAGCAGGAACAATAAAGGCACCTGATCTGATGTTAGTTAGCAAAAGACCACTTCATATCGAAAACAACCGAAAACTTTAAAAAAGGCGTATCTGCACCCAAACAACTTGCACACACAACAATCGTACGAATACATAAAAAATAGTAGGAGTTAGAGGCACTGGATGTAAGCGACAACTTAGAAGCACTATACGGCGACACGATGCGCCATGGATGTAGACGACCACTCGGAGGCACTGTATGTAGACGACCACTTGGAGGCATTAGTAGTTTACGACCATTTGTAGGCACTGGAGCACCACTCCAGAGCGAGGGGAACTTGAATCATAATAAGAAATAGATAAAGCCACAATAAATAAACAGCAAAATAAAAAGCGTACCTTCGAACTTGATGCCGAAGTTGATGAGAGACCATTTAATACCGAACAGCAATCTAAACCTTCTGAAAAAGGGCAAATCTGCACCCAACCAATTTATTGAAAACACAAACGTACGCATAAATCAAAAATAATAAAATTTAGAGGCACTGTATAAAGACGATCACTTGGAAGCACTGCATGTAGACAACCACTTGGAGGCACTGGTGTAACGACTGATTGGAGGCACTTTATGTAGACGACCACTTGAGGCACTGTATTGTAGCCGACCACTCGGAGGCGCAGTGTTTGTAGACGACCACTTGTAGGCATAAGATGTAGACGACAACCTAAGGCAACGACCACTTCAGAGCGAGGGGACCACTTGATACCAAACACTGATGGAAAACTTCCGAAAAGGGCGTATCTGCACCCAAACAAATTTATTGACCACATTTCAAAAGTACGAATACATCAAATATAATTAAATTTAGAGGCACTGTATAAAGACGACCACTTGAAGGCACTGTACGTGGACGACCACTTGGAGACACTGCATGTAGACGACCACTTGGAAGCACTGCATGTAGACGACCACTTGAGGCACTGGTGTCGAAAACCACTTGGATTCGCAGTGTTCGGGACGACCACTTGTAGGCATAAGATGTAGACGACAACCTGAGTCAACGACCACTTCAGAGCGAGGGGAACTTGAACATCATGAGAAATAGATAAAGCGTACCTTGGAACTTGATGTCGAAGTTGATAAGAGACCATTTGATAGCTAGCTTTACTGGCGCGTCCGACGCCTTTCCCGGAAATATTTTGAATAAAAATCAACGTTGATTTTTTAACCCAGCCATTTCAATATTAGCATAAGCATGCATTCCAAAAGAAATCTTGCAGTTCAAAAAATATCTCTCGGAGCCTGGATAGAACGCGTAAAATAGTTTTTGTTGAAAAGGCTTGTTTAAAAACTAACTTGACATTGCTAATTGCTTGACTCTTCACGTGTTCCAGATCATCACGAAGTATTTGAGGAGCAGGAGCGTCAATCCATTGAATTTCTTCTTCATGGACTATTTCATCAGAGGCCCTGAAGATTAAAAAACTAAAAACAATATATGATTTCATAAAGCCTTACCAGTTTTCCACGTTTTGAAGCTTAGGATTAGCTGACGGCCCCTCCTGGCGTGTCTGCACCAGATTGAGGGCCGCCAACTGATTTTCGGGTTCATCTTCAGGCAAAAATTCGTGCAATTCCTCAATTCTATGAAAGAGTGCGCAATTACGACATAAAAGTAAGAAAATAAAACCTTTTCCGGCTATTTTTCAACCCTATTCATAACAAAAAGAATGATCGAACAGCGGTAAAATTTTGTGGCGATTCGTTTTTGGCAAATTTGATAAAATTGCATTGAAAAAAGTCGAAACGCCACAATCTTGTTATCGTTATTTGCTCATTTTGTCAAATATTGACAACCACGCTGCAGTGTGAAGCTCTTCATATTACAACAATTCATCAGTTTCATTCTTAGTTAAATAAACCTTTTTCAGTCAAAAGCTTCAAGTAAAATAATGACTGATCAGAGAAATGGACACATCTACGATGGACAGGTAACTTTCTAAATTGTAAAGACGGATCTCTACGAGCACTCTTCTTATCAACTGACCCCTTTTTGTTGTCGTCTGCAGCGTCTAAATTATTATCGCAAAATTTTAGCAATCAGTTTTACGTGTTGATTGACATTTGAGTTGTCTATCAAATTTTCAGTTTGATAAAAATTTTCTATCAAATTGCTAACTGAATGGGCAACGATGGTCATTTTTTGCTACCACTTGTAATATTTTTCAAACTGCAGAAACCACTGTGATGTGCAAAACACGACTGCATATTTCCCATGATGTCATCTATGACATAATTCAAAACTTTGATCTGGTTTGCTGTTCCCGACTTGCCTTTCTTACAGCACCTTTTACTAAACATGTGCTCCTGCGAGGCCGTATACTTTTTCTTCATAGACCAGTATGTTGTTTTACCAATTAAAAGTAATTTGAACCTTTTTCAGTTCAACCACTCTTTATTCGCTCAAGGCTGTGCAGTTGCCCGACCTATTCTGTTTCAGTTGGATTCTTTCTCCTCGCAGCACTTCATTATAGTGGTTTTTGCTGGATCAATGAATGTTGTCTTGAAAGAGACTGCAATGGTAATTATTCATTTCTAGGTGGTTTAAAATATTTTGGTTCAGATTTCTCCGCTACATGCTTCAGGCATTCGTCCTCCGCCTATTCCAGCTCCTTTCGCCAATGTTGAAGATTTGAAGAAAAACATTGCTTGCCGTCATCCGGGGTGTTTCCATGAGGAAAGAATTGATGCAAGTGCGATCGTGTTTCGTGTTGGTACAACGCTTGGCCAGTTCCGCATACTTGACAATGGGGAGTTTCTCAACACCTTGAAGGGAGAGGAAAGAGTCATATTAGCCGGTCGCGATTGAATAACTATTCCTGTTGTAGTGTATGGTTGAAATTGTGATGAATAAAATGTTTCGAATCGTTTTTTTTTCTTGAATGATCGAGTTAATTAATGTGGTCAGTGATAGTATGAGGCTCATTTGGTCTAATTTGAAAAAATGTTGAACTGTTAACTATTTTCTTCAACTCCATAGTAAAGAGTTCTAATACTTCAAGTATTGCTTATTCTATGCTGGATTATTATTGTTTCAGGTGTTTTTCACTCACTATCATTTTCAACATTTTTTTGCTGTTGCTCGAGATCGATTTCTTCTAAGAGTTCCGTCAATTCTTTATCTTGTCTTGCTTGCCGCCTTCCAAATATAGCACGACTGATCGATTCCACAATAAATGCACACATGCATCGTCGTCAATGCATTCAGGACTAAACAAAATACTATTTGAACACAACATATAATATAATACCTATATAGAGCATATTTTCTCGATATTGAGACTGTTCTAATAGAGACTGGCCTTCTAATAGAGACTGGCCTTAGAGACTGGCCTTCTAATAGAGACTGGCCTTCTAATAGAGACTGGCCTTCTAATAGAGACTGGCCTTCTAATAGAGACTGGCCTTCTAATAGAGACTGGCCTTCTAATAGAGACTGGCCTTCTATCAGAATAAATACTTTATTCATTGGTTACATACATAATAAACAAGCGATAAAACTGTTGTCTATTGGTTTTTTTCGTTGGCTTTTATTAGTCGGATTTGGTGGAGCTCTTTTCTGTTTTCTTCCAAAATGTGCTCTCCCAGTTCTTTCAACTCTTGTTTGTATTTCTGCAATTTATCAACTATAGATCTATTCCCCATAACATCTCACCTACCATAATTTCGTTGAACTTAGTGTAGAGCTTGGCAACTTTGTCAAAAGTGGCAGCCATCACATCGTTGAATACCTTTTCCAAGGAGTTCTTCTGCTGCAGATACCTCTTCTGAGCCTCTGCAAACTTGTTTTTTAGCTGCAGATTGCGGTCGTTCTGCTCATTCAGCTCCTCTTTGGCAGTCTTGTGTTTGGAGTGGACCAAGCCCAACTCCAGTTCTGCTCCTTGCAGGTCACGAGCTATGTCCTGAAAATTGTGTGTGGATTGGGTTGGCTATACCTGGATGTGGTTCACAATAATTTACCTCTAACTTTCTCGTGATTCTCTCAACTTCCAGGTTGTTTTCAAGCTCTTTCTAAATACATAAACAATTTTTTTTGGTTATTTTAGAAGCTGGAACTCCACTTTCTGCTTTCTCGCTTTCATTTCTCCAATGCCCTTGGTCTTATCCTCGATCAACCGATTCACTCTATTCTGATCAATGCGGTATTTTTCAATGGTCTGTGCCACCTCTTTCTTCAACTTGTCGATGAGTTCAGTGAGTTGGTTGCGGGAAGACTTAAATCCAAAATTAATTTTTTTTAAGTTTTTCAGGACAGTTTGTTGGGTCTTTCCGGGCCTGCCCACAGACAGGCCGGGCTTTTCAAACAAGAATCCTTGCCATCAAATTAAATGAATTGGCTGAACATACATTTACTCCCGAATAGGCTTGACATTTCGTGTTCTGTTTGGGATTTGGGATTGAGATTTCCGAAATTTCTGGAATTGGAGTCCCGGGTTTCCCAGAAATCTAAATCAGAATTGGGATATTTTAATTTATAAATGTGAACCGGCGTGATTTTGGAGTTTGGGTCGGTGGAATTCGAGCAAATGTACTAAAAATTTCGCTGACTCGTCCTACTAAAACAACTTGTCATACCTTGGTGAAATCATTAGAAACCGCATCATACTCATATTGCGACCAGTTGATGTTCTGAGCATTGTTGAGTGAGATCAAAGAGTCGCAGAACTCCTGGAGACAAGATAGGAAGGTCCTGTATTGGGAGCGCACCTTGGCCGATTCTTTAAAAAACCTTGGCTGTAGCTCGTAAAACTTTTTTTCCGCCTCATGTTGTTGTTCTCGAGCAGCACTCAGTTGCTCTTTCAGCTGAAAAAAGTGAATTATTGAAATAGGGAACCAGATCAGGAATCAAACCCACAGTGTTGCGCTTGACAAGCAAGGTGCGAGCCTCCTCACCACTCATTTTTTGACTGCGGATGAACTGCTCCTTTTTGATATTTTCTGAGTCCATCTGGGATAGCTTTTCCATCAACTTCTGGATAGTCTTATCTTCTTCTTCCTGTGATCGGAGAATTTTAGGAATTTGATGTTGAATAGTCAGTTTGATTTGTGAATGCGATACTTGAATTCAATACGTTTTGGACGGATACCAGAAATTAAAATTGGTCGCACGACATTTCCCTTTTCAAGGGAGTTGTCGGTGCGGGGTAATCTTTGGGTAATCTTTTATAACTCCGCTTTGGCTGGACAACAAGGGAAAATAGGAATTTATACCCCGAAAAGGTGGTTGCAGGGGTGGCGTACCGTATTTCCTCTAAAATAGCCCCTGCTCTAAAATAGCACCAAACCCCACATTGGGCTTTCTAAAAGTCTTTTTTTATAAGACGCATTGTTGAAAGTGCGTGAAATTTCACCAATATTGCACAAATCAGGGTTGGGGCGCGAGAAAAATCAGAAAACCAGAACAACTTTTCTAGTTCTTATTCTGTACGATTCGTATAACTTTTCATATTCATGACATATAGGCAACTTCAAAAGTTAGGTATATGTCCTCTTAATCAGATTTATCAAAGCCGCCATGGTGGCTTCTTTTTTGATATATACCAAAAATCGGAGAAGAGCTCGTGGGGGTTGAGCAAACGAAAAAAGCAGCTCCGAGATAAATGCTCTTTAAGTTGGCGGTATTCGCTTATTAGAGGTTGGTGGCTAATAAAAGGATGCGCTCGGTGATCACGAATATTTTAAAAATTTTGGCGCCTAATCCAGATTTCTGAAGACATCTTGATAATAGTGTGTTTCAATTTTTTCGGCAAAGTAAGGTGTTTTGATGTGAGAACACAATTTTGAATTTCACGAGCTAGTTCGCAGGCAGGAGTGCCGTAAAATCGAGACTGGACTGTAATCAATTCATTTTACAGCTTATAAAACTCTCTGATGGTGAAAATAAAGCAACCCGCAGAAGCCAGTGCAGCTAAAGAAAGCCCGCCAGTCTCGGCCTTGTCATCAATTAGCAAAAGAGCTTGGCAAGTTGGTGATCGCTTTAACCGCTTGACCGCTTGAAGTGTCCCAAAGAAGTTGAAAAAGCTGTCATAGGGTCCGTTCTGCCCACTCTAGCACGTCCTCTACCCGATTTATTTAGAGCGATTTGTCCTCTTTTTAAGGATTTGGAGCGTTTTGTCCCTTTTTTCGAGTTGGAGCGTTATGTCCCCCTTTTTCAATTTGGGGTGTTTTGGCCTGTTGGGCGATTTGTGCGTGTCCATGTTTGTCTTTTTTTATAGGGATGGTACATCTTTAGAACAAGTTGACAACACCTTTGATATGATAATATTTGAAAATTAATAAATTTGAGCTACCAAACGAGAGACCGTATTTATGACACAGACTGATATTGTATTCTTCGGCAAAAATTTATTTTTAGAACCACAGGTGTGCTATAAAGCTAGATTCGGTTCTTCTTATTCCAAATTATTCATGGAATGCGATTTTTAGTACTGTGTAACTCAAGCAGGGTACCACCCAACCTATTGTTATTCTTCAAAGTGTGAACAATTGGCGAAACAAGGTTTTTTTGACACAAAATGCTTACAATGTTCTCCTCCACTCGAGATATAGTGACTGAGGACTCAAGGCAATAGTCTTTGAGCTTGGGAAATGTCGTTTTCCAGGTCTGTGTTATCCGTCATCAGCTTTCTGCACTCTTCGTTTTCCTGCAAAAGTTGAATACCGTACTTCCTCTAATAGTAGACCCCCTCTAACAGTGGGTCGGTGCATGAGTTCGCGGGTGGTTATCGACGGTAGTTAGCATTTTTATATGGGTTTCAAACTTATCTACAGTGTGGTACAATATTTTTGGAATACTTTGAAAGCGCATAACTTTTTTTAGTTTTTTTTTCGAAATTCTGTGAACGCAGATCGACTCAGAATTTAATAAGAATTTTTTTGGTATATAATGTGAAAAACACGGTGTTGTTTTCAGTCCTGGTCTGTAGGTGGCCTCTAGATAGGCAAGGCCCAAACCACAGGGGGGACCAAGCGAAAATTGTGTTTTTGACGTTATATACCAAAAAAATTCTTATCATTTTCTGTGTCGATCTGCGTTTACAGAATTTCGAAAAAAAAAATTCAAAAAAAAAAGTCGTGCGCTTTCAAAGTTTTCCAAATATTGGACCACCCTGTACACAGTCAGCTCACTAATCGATGGGTTTCACTATTGAAAATTTATTAGAACAACTGGATCGATATTGTTTGATGGGTTACAAATCATAATTTTCCTGCACACATTTTGAAACCCATCAAACAATTTTCATCATCTCCTGTAAGATGATGTTCATAGTGAAACCCATCGGTAAGTGATTTGACTATGTAGGTAAATTTTCAAGTTTGAAACCCAAAATAAAAGTGTTAACTGCAATCTAAAAGCACCCGCGAACTCATGGACGAACCCAATAGAAGGACCCCCTTAACTTTGTGGGTCTGTATCTCAGGGCAAAGTAAAAATTTTACAGAGCTGTTTATTGCGTTTTCTTAAAGGAGCATGCTCGCGGTGGTCTGGTGGGTCCTCACCAATTCAAAAAATTTTCGCTAATCATTGAACTTCTGTACGGATTTTTCAACTTGGTTTCTAATATAACAACGCCTAGAATTTAATTTTAGGTGCAGTTTTGTTAGAAACCAAGTTAAAAAATCCGTACGGAAATCCGACGATTAGGAAAAAATTTTGAATTGGCGGGGACCCACCAGAGAGCATGGTCCTTTAAATGCCACGAGCTCTAGCGGTTCCACTTTTTAGATTTTGGTTGACCACCCAAAAATGTCGAGATCCACCGCTAAATTTTTCCAATTTTTGAGGGGTTGAAAAATATAGGGCCCGGGTCTACTATTAGAGGAAATACGGTAGATAAAGTTTTTGAAAAACTCAAAACGTTCAAATACCCGTTCCATATCCTCCTTGATCTGCTGGATGGTTTTCTCGTTGTTGAGACGTCTGGCCTTGAGATTGACCAGTTCCTCGTCCATATCCTCTTTTTGCAACAGGCTTCGGTAGGTCTCCAACTCCTCCTTGAAGTCGTATTCATCCTCCTGAGGGGTGTCCATCGCCTTTTTGTAGCAGGTGGTGAAGTAGCTGTAGGCCAGTTGGAAATCCTCCAACAGACTTTCATCGTTCTGGTCACTTTCCTAATAGATATTTAATTAGCGAAATGGATTATGTGGGTGTATTACTACCTCAATAACAGTGATCAACCAGTCCAGAGCAGCCAATAGTGGGGGCCATGAATGTGGAGCACCAATAGTTGACATGGTGGACTTCTTGAGTGGATAGGGATAGCCCAGAGCTTGCAACAGTTTTGGAACCTGCAATTTCATATTTAAACTTTTTTGGTTGGCGAGCACTCGAAAATCCAACATTTTTTTCACATTCAAGGATCCAATAATATTTATTGCTTTATTCCAAACACAACAAAAAGAAAAGAGGCGCGGACTGGGAACCACTAAAAAGGGGATCCAGGTCCAGGCACACATTTATAAAATCAAAATTTTAGTCAAAATTTTCAAAAAATATTGGTCTTCCGCCACCTCAAAACATGTTTTCTGTACGATGCTAAAGATGCTAAAACAAATAAATCAATAAAATATGGGTACCCATACAGGTACCCTTCAAAAATTTTTTTTACGAAAAATGGCTTGGTAAAAACAGCTTGGTCCCCCCTGTTGATTTTTTTCATAAGTTTTACAAAAAACAACAGGGGGGACCAAGCTGTTTTTTGGCACCGGACTCTCTACTAGAACCGTAAATTTTGTTGAAAAGAAGTATTGACCAAAACAGGATCTACCAAGAAATTCAATTGATTTCGAAAAGTGGTTTGGCCCGCGACCATCTGGACGCTTAATTCGGACTAAGCAACTATTAGGAGCCCCAAAAAGATGTGTGGCTTAAAAGTCGACAGAATTCTCAGATCGTCTCAGGGAAAAAGGTATGTATGTTTCAAATTGGCCGAATTTCTCGGCCCTAATGTGTAATCTCGACTTTTTTTGCAAGAAATGCATTAATGTGCAAGCCTACCTCTTCTTCCACATTTTTGGGACTTAGTTGATAGCCCTCGTCCAGCTGCTGAAACAAATACTCAAAAATGTTGCGGAAGTCGGACTTTGTGGGCGTTCTCAGCGTCTTTTCAGTGTACTGGAACTGAGGGGCTTCTTTGTTTTCTTCGCATCTCTGCAGGAAGTCCTGCACCCTGTAGCACATGCTGGCCACATAGCCCTTGTCCTGGAAGCTGCGAGTGTCCTTCATCAATGGCGGTTTGGTCAACAACATTTGGGGGAGGCGTTTGTAGCCGGCGGGCAGTAAACTCATGCGGCCCGACATGGATCCAGTGGCCAGACTGTTGCGCATAGCCATACTTGCTCTAGGAGCCATACTGGCTCTACTGCCAAACCCTGAGGCTACACTATTCCGACTTGGCTCAGCCCTGAATAAAATAAAATTTAGCAGGAAGATTGAAAATCGGTTCAATAGTTTTGATTGAGCCTAGTGTTTAGTTGAAAAATCCTCACATTCTATTGCTTCTAGCTGTAGTGCTATTGGCAGGGATTGAGGCACGTGGAAATTCATTTCTGTTGGATACCGGTGTTCTGGCCTCAAACTTGGCCACAGGCAACATACTCTTTTGTGGGTTGTCCTCGCGATCACGGTAGTAATTGTAGTTGCTCATGGTTGGCACAGTCTAAAACATCTACAGTAAATATTCTGTAAACCTCCTCCGACCCTTTGTAATTCTATGTTACTATGCTATTTTAATATGCTACGAGGGTTGACTTACCGCATATTCTTTAATAAACCACCCCCTATCCTAATATATAAAATCGTGCTTCTTGGCATTGAAGACTACTGCGTGGAAGATTACAACCCGTATTTTAGTTTATCTCATTGGCTACAACTTGGGCGGTAATATTCTGAGAGTGGTCTGCAAAAGGTAAGTCAAAAACATAATATTGAACCAGGCGGAAGAGGTGGCTTATTCAAGAAATTCCGTTAGGATTGATAAAAATCGTAAAAATACTCATTGAAATAAATGGAATCAATGTGGATGCTAATAATTCGAATCGATCCTTAACCGCCAAATGATTAAAAGAATGCCAAAGATGCCAAAAAATAAATATGAATTTGTTCATGGGGAGGGTAGATTAAAACATGACTACCGTATTTCCTCTAATTCCCCACCCCCTCTAATTACTCTCCCCCTAACTTCAAGTGGTCTGAAAATTCTGTTTTCATTTACTGTTTGAGCTGTGTAAAAAGTTCCTGCGAGGGATTTTAAAAATCTAATAGGCACTTTTTACACAGCTTAAACATGAAATGAAAACAAAAAATTTTAGACCACTTAAAGTTTGAAAAAATTGCATACCTCTAATGCAATTTGCATCTTTAATTACTTGCCCGGGGGAAGAATTAGAGAGTCCAGCTAGCCCCCGATTTAAATTTCAATCAAAAAAAATTTCTCTAGATACAATATGACGATATTTTTTAAAATAAACATTTCGTATGCAACATTGGCGAACCAATTTTTTCCCCAAGTTTTTTATGCTAATTTCCATAACAATTAGAAATTTGCATCATGTGTATTACTGTAGTGCACAGTGGATTAACCGAGACGGAACAATGACGCTGACAAAAGATACAAATTGCAAAATATCCCAAACTTAAAACGGAGTACGGCAAATTCCTGTTGGTGTATTAAAATATACCAAGTCGGATACAAACCACCTAAACAACCAGAAAATTGAAAATTTGTAACTGGAAACTAATACGCCTAGAAAATATTAACCGAAAAGATGGAAAAAGTCAAATTAACCGTAACTAAATCAGTCTAATTTCTAAATGAAAATACTTCAAAAAAGTCAGATTAATAGTTTTTAAAATCAGATTCAGCTATTTTCATATCCTTCCAATGATTTTTTCAGATTAATTAGCCCATCTGGATGGAGGCCCTGGTTCAGTTTTGGTTCAAACTTCTGACGGAATTTCTACCACAAGCTGAC
The DNA here is from genome assembly GCA_029231635.1 of Ditylenchus weischeri. Taxonomy (NCBI): domain Eukaryota; kingdom Metazoa; phylum Nematoda; class Chromadorea; order Rhabditida; family Anguinidae; genus Ditylenchus; species Ditylenchus weischeri. Next base: position 2,163 of record JAMRYI010001305.1, on the reverse strand, counting down.
TTTGGCTTGAATTAGTCTTTTTACCGCCACTTTTTTGATACCGGATATCCAACCCACCTCTGAATTACACCATCCAGTCAGTCCTAGGCGATCCACGTTCTTTCCGGGACCAACCGAGCCCACGTCAAACTAATTTCAAAAATCAAAATTAGGGTCTAGGGTCATCTGACTTTTGTACAAAACCAGACAAGGTTTTAGTCAGTCAATTATAATTTTAAAATTAAAAAGGTGAAAACAAGTAGTGTCTCGTCAAAAAATAGAAGAAATGGACCAACGGAATAAAAAATATAAAAAGTGCTTACGTGGACCCAGGCAATGACAATTATTAAGTTCCATGAGGGTAGGTTGGGATCCGGTCTGTTATCCAAAACTCGGTTTTATGAACACCAAAACGAATTCCGGTTAAAAATAAACCACAGGCCGGCTAGACGACCAAGAAAAATTAAAAGAAAAAATGTAGTCTTAGTAAAAAGTCAGGTTATTTGACCGTGCGGTCTAATACAAGCCGACAGAATCCTACCCTACTTGATGAGAAGTTAATAAAAAAGTAAATGCGGCATGTCTAAAAACGTTCAATTCTTTACCGCAGTAACCAACAGAGTAACAACTAAAGCTTCTAGAGCATAAGACAACAACATTAACAGTATAGGTAAGCTTTACTTGGAAAAAATGATACTTCACTGGTGATTCATTCTTCATCAGATTCTTGATTGACTTGGTCCACATCTTCATAGGGTTCCACTTCTGAGCCTTCTTCCAAATCTTCTTCGTCCCCATTCGCTGAAGGCTTTGGGTTCACTTCACGATTGGCCAGCTCGCAAGCATCGATCCAATCTGAATATACATCAATGGGCTCCGACAATCCGTGGATCGCAGTTTTAAAGTCTTCGGTGCAAACGCTGCAAGAGATGAAACCAACCTGTAAGCAAGAAGACAAAGCTCACAGAAGACTGAGCACACTAGAGAAGAAAAACAATAAACCATACTTGTTTGTCTCTGTCAAACTTCACTTCGCAGACATCATCGTGATTGCAAAAAGGACAGCTAAATTGTGTGGCCAATGGCTCCATCTTGAACTTCTTCGGCTTAGCCCAAATTTTCTTCTTCTTGGCACCACCCATTGATCAATTGTTTTAAACGATAGATTGACCTGTTTCTTGATCTAAAAAGGAATTCTCGATAACTTTGTGAAGCAAGTAACCTTTCTGATATAAAAGCCGCTAGAAAAAAGATGCAAGAGAAGCAGTGTACCTTATCATACAATTTTGGTATTACGAGTCGAAAATAAGGTTATAGATTTGTAAAAAAAGAATATTCAAGGGCACAACCTTTCAAAATTTCCTTCAACTTCCTTTTAAAAAAAAACCCTCCTCAAATAACCCCCCTCAAGGAATTGAAGATTTCGAATCTCAAATGAAGGACAAATCTTTAAATAAAGGACATTTGGGAACCCTGTTTTAACTAGGGGTGATTGCCAATCACCGCCTTACCACTAGAAAACCTTTGTGTGAGATACTTATCGGTGACCTCAAGACTCCTGAGGGTGCTTTATTGATCAGAAAAGAAGAAAACTTGTGGAAAACCAAAACACCGCTCAAAAGCTTGCTTTCTGTTCAGTGGTTTTGGCAAGATCCACCATGTTCAAACACTACTAATTATGAGCTTCAAGAAGGGACAGGAATGATTGTCAATGGTAAACTAACTACAACTTTGCGAGCAACTACTAACTGCACCTACAACCATCTACAATGCTGTGACAAGCAGGGCTACTTGCTCTTCAAATTACCAAATGAGTCCTATGCTTTCACTCATGATCTATTAGAAACTGAAGCATCTATACACCACAATCGAGTCAGGGTGGATTCTATTGAAGCAGCGTTCCAACTCAGCAATCGGAACACAACAAGAGGGTAAAATATCGATTAGCGACACTAAATGATTTTTTTTTCAAATTTTTGTTGAAAATTGTCATTTTTGAGGAAAAAGTTTGGAAAGTCTTTCTAAGGGATATATTGGTTTTCGGCATTAGAAGTTTGCAAAAGCGCGAGTTTCAAAATTTCCGTTTCCGGCATCGTAAATAACCCCTCCCCACTCAAGTAACATATACACTCCCCCACTCAAGTAACATATACACCCCCACTCAAGTAACTTATACACCCCCAC